>JBCEWE010000451.1:2187406-2249906 GCA_039877035.1 Silurus lanzhouensis
CTATTGTATAGCAATTCAGAGTTGTTAAAAAAAAGCACAAACATTACCTCAAAGTTTATTACAAAATAATATAATGTCATGCTTTTTTAAATGAAAAGTTACAGTTGTAACTGATAGAAATGTGTCACAACATTCAGTGCATCACAGCTTTCTGCATATAGAGCTGTGTAGCTGTAGACTGCTCAGTGTGACCATGCATGATTATTAGAAGTGGACCATGGAGCAATGGACAATGATGATCTGGTCTGATGAATTACTGAATCACCGGTCTGATGAATGGTCTAAAGAGATGGCACCAGAATGAACTTTGTAAAAAAGGTAAGTTGACAGAGGCAGTGTTATTCTCTGGGAAATGCTCTTGGGTTCTAGCATTCATGTGGATGCTACTTTGACATGTACCATCTACCTAAACATTGTTGCAGACCAAGTACACTATACAATACTCATACTTACATATTATAATACAATACTATACTATACTATATTATGCTATACTGTACTTCACAATACTATTCTATACTATACTTCACAATACTATATTATACTATACTATACTTCACAATACTATATTATACTATACTGTACTTCACTATACTATTCTATACTATACTTCACTACACTATACTATACTATACCATACCATACTATACTATACTATACTATACTATACTATACTATACTATACTATACTATACTGTGATGTACTGTACTTCACAATACTATACTATACTGTACTGTACTTCTCTATACTATACCATACCATACTATACCATACTATACTATACTATACTCTAATGTACTTCACTATACTATTCTATACTATACTTCACTATACTATACTATAATGTACTGTACTTCACAATACTATACTATACTATACTATACTATACTATACTTTACTATACTATACTATACTATACTATACTATACTATACTATACTTTACTATACTATACTATACTATACTATACTTTACTATACTATACTATACTATACTATACTATACTATACTATACTTTACTATACTATACTATACTTTACTATACTTTACTATACTATACTATACTATACTTTACTATACTATACTATACTATACTATACTTTACTATACTATACTATACTATACTATACTATACTATACTATACTATACCATGTTGTTGGTTTATTTTGTAAAGATACAACAAAAAACACTAATAACGACTCTACGCTTTTTTCTGTCTAGAAAAATCTGAAAAAAAAAATGTCCCCATACTTTTCTTTTTTGTCAACAGACAAAAGAATTAAACCCAAATAACCCTCAAATACCAGCGTTCTATTCTTTGGGCATAATTACTGATGTGACGTGTAGGTGTGTGAACATATTGGTGTGAACTAGTTTCTCTACAGCTGCTGAGTGAACATCTATTCACTTTCTCATTAGTCTGACTGTCCCAGGTGTTAATACAGACCTATGACTTGTCATGCATTGTCTAATGGATGATGCTAATTGACCTCCTTTCTGCCTTTCTTCTGCTCGAATGAAAAGCTTTTCCAGCGTCCTCTCATGGAGCACGTCAGCATCTGATCCGACAAATGAAAAAGCTCTCGCCTGTCACTCTGTCAGTGCTCATCAGCCTTAATGATCATTTCTTCCTTCATCCAATCACATGCCAAAACAAAGCATTTAAACTTGCTCACATTTGTGTGCATGTGTGTAGCATGTGTGTAGCATGTGTGTAGCATGTGTGTAGCATGTGTGTAGCATGAATAGCCAAGTTGATGGTGTCTGAACACTTTTTTTTCTTTTTTTTGGGGGGGTTTTCTGGAGGTTGTGATGCAAAATGCTACACGGAAATGCTCATATCAGACCTTTCTTTAGTTGCATGTGTTACTGACACTGAAAATCTGTTCAGATTAGACTTTTCTGATCAATTTTAACAGTTAAACACCCGTTGTTTGCTGTTTGTCTTAATTTTATAATTATCACTCAATACCTTGCATATTTTATTTAAAGATAATTATATTATATTATATTATATTATATTATATTATATTATATTATATTAATAATAATAATTTTTATAATATTAAAATATATTATATTATATATATTATATTAATAATAATTATTATTATAATATTATAAAAAATTATTATTATTATTATTATTATTATTATTAATAAAGTCAAGCTTTTTTTTTTTTTTTTAATTCCGAGGTGATTCTACAGCTGGGTTTCCTGAAAACTAAAAACAAGAGTTTTGTTTTACACCACCTTTCTTACATAGTGAAATCATATTTGCAAAAACCGAATATATATGCATCTACAACTAATGGTTTATTTATAATTTATTGTTATTTTAGTATAAATGAAGAATTATTGTGTTCTCCTAAAAGCATTGTCGTTTTTATCTTCTATCTATTTATTATCTATCACCCCAAAGGTAATCAATAGGGTTGAGGTCAGAACTCTACCAGACCATTTAAGATCTCCCACTCCAACCCATGTAATATATATATATATATATATATATATATATATATATATATATATATATATATATATATATATATATATATATATATATGTTAATAGAGCTGGATTGGTACACAGGAGCATTGTCATGCTGGAAAAGGTTTGTGTGTCCTAGTTATTATTTAAATATGTGGATACAAAAAATGTTCCACTCACCAAATAATCTATAGGACCTACATTTATCTAAAAATTTAGAACATAACACAAAGTTAATTTCAGCCAAAATTGTTATCATCTAAATACATGACCAGTCTACATACATTTTGTCATACAAGGTGGTATCAAAATATTTTGAGACTAATGGTCCTAACTGGTGCTGTTCTACCACGTCTGTGATTTCCTCATGGACAGAAAGTTAGGACAAAGATCAAACGTGAAATTCTGCATGAAACTGAACAAATCTGCCACAGACACGTTTGACATGATACACCTTTCACAGATGGCGATGCTGCAACAACTTGCCCGAGGTGTTTTAGGTGCCACCTGCGCTTCAGAGAAGGAGAACATCACTGGAAGATGACTAGGGTTAAAGAAGCTCAACCTCCAAAAATGTCGAAAACATTCGGCAACATGTGTGTGATGATCATCTGAGAACAATCCACATGATCTCACTTCTGCACCCACCCTAATCACCAGATTTGGCTCCTGAGGACTTTGCCCTCTTCCCGAAGATGAAGATGCAGATCAGAGGTCCGGCTCGAATTGCAGAAGATGCTTGAAACGATTCGAAAACAAGACTTTCAGGACACATTCTAGAAGTGGCAGGACTATTTTGAAGGTAACAGCGTGTAAATGTAGATAAATAAAGTACTTTCTTGTAAACAAATCTAGTCTTGATAACCACCTCATAACTACAGTATATCTGTTTTAGCTGAGCTGATATTGTCTGAGCTGAGTTTCCAAAAAAGAATCACCACTTAGATAACTGCATTAAATAATAGAGCAAACATGAGCAAACAAAGCAAACTTTGTCTCTCTACCTCTTTACTTTATGCTCTAGATGCCTTCAGTACCACTCACGTCACATCACTTCATTAGCATAAACTGTTTACATGCTGTTTTTGCACATCTTTCTGGATTGCTGCTATTTGCTCTTTTGCACAACATTTTTTTAATTACATTTTTGCTACTGTTCACTTTGCCTCTTTACAACAGGTTTACTGGCGGAGCTATTTTGTGTTTTGTGCATTTGTCTTGCACTGTCTTGTGTTGTCTTTGCACTGTTTGCACCAGGTTGCACACATGCACTTTATGTGGTGAGGACACTTACTATGTAGCATCAGGGTTCTGGAGGAATGTTGTTTCATTTCACTGTGAACTGCGTCAGGTATATATGGTTGAAATGATATAAAATAAAAGCTTCTTGACTTCACTTGACTTGACTCTTGACTCTATTGCTATAGTTCTTTTTCTTCTTCTTCTTCTTTCGGCTGCTCCCATTAGGGGTCGCCACAGCGGATCATCCGTCTCCATACCACCCTGTCCTCTACATCTGCCTCTTTTACACCAACTACCTGCATGTCTTCCCTCACCACATCCATAAACCTCCTCCTTGGCTTTCCTCTTTTCGTGGTGGCTCCATCCTCAGCATTCTCCTACTGATATACCCCATGTCCCTCCTCTGCACATGTCCAAACCATCTCAATCTCGCCTCCCTCACCTTGTCTCCAAAACGTCCTACATGGGCTGTCCCTCTAATAAACTCATTTCTAATCTTGTCCAACTCTATTGCTATAGTTAAGTCTGTGAAAATATTAAACCACGTGTAAATTGCTTGGCTGCCCACACACAACATCAAAAGTAACAGTAAATGGATAAATATAGTACAAAAGTAGTGTTTTTAATACAATAATGTAATCCTGGGAAAATTACTGTGGCGTAAGATGAATATAACATTTAGTGCAATTACTGAAAATCAATTACCTCCAGTTTAATGTAGTTTTTATTTCTTATTTATTTTTCAAGTGTGTTTTTTCCCCCTTTCCATACATATGATCCACAAACATTCAGCTTTACAACTCTTTTTTTAGACTTTTTGGGGTCCTGTGGAATTGCTAAAGAAAATAAAGGTAATTCTGATGACCTAAAATGGCCGCTCAGAGGTTTCTTTTAAAACACTCATCTAATATGTAATGTGAAATGACGTGTAAGTTTCTTCCTCGCATCAGCGTGCCCCAAACAAATCGCCATTCAGTCCAATCACATATGCTCAGATCAGACTTGGCACTTTATCTGCTAACTTGCACACATAACTCATTAATGTTCTTGCTGTACCTACACACTATATACAAAAAACATCACACTCTGATCAAAGTGAACTGTTCAGTAGGTTTGTTGGGGCCATGAAGCCCCGAGTCTGTAACGCTAATCAATCTCAAACACTTCACTGTTGTAGCGGGAGCTTAGCACAGCTTCCAGGGAAGTCCCCTCGTTTCGTCCCCTAGTGGAGCTGTAATTATGTTTGGCTGCTGGGTGACAGGTGTTGGGTCTCTCCTAAACACACACACACAGGAACAAGAGCACTTCAAGAGCCTCCATTATAAGCTCATTATTAGCATAATAATGTAGAAGTGCCCCTCGGTGCTTGATGCTAACAACACATTTACTCAAGTGAAAAGAGAGGGTCACGTGCTACATTCTTACCATGTTGGAAATTCCATAAGATGGAAAAACCTCCTGTTATTTTAAAGTTAACAATAATTCAATTAAATTCATTTTTATGTGTATAGCGCTTTTAACAATGAACATTGTCTCAAAGCAGCTTTACACAGATGTTCTTAAAAAGATGTTCTTTGTGTATTATGTTTGTCTCTGATGAGCGAGCCGGTGACGAATGTGGCAAGGAAAAACTCCCCGAGAGAACAATAAGAACAACAAAATATTAGTTCTTGTTTGAACTAGTATTAGTTAGAATTAGAAAATAGATGTGAGTATATGAAATATTAATTAATAACACAAGTGCAGTTTTGTTTCTGAGCTGATGTCCAAAATAAAATGCATCCAAAATGATGTTAATGATGTCTTTTTACCACAAAAAAAAACCCATATACATATATATATATATATATATATATATATATATATATATATATATATACAGTGGAACCCGGTTATACCGATGTCCAAGGGGCTAAAAAGCATCGAGGTAACCGATGATCGAGATAAACGAAAATCAAAATGGCGGCAATATATTAACGTGCTTGAAATTTCTTTATGTGCATGATGTGCGTTAATAAATGAGAATGTGCATGCACGTGTTTTTGAAGGGTTTTTTTACACAACAGCGTTGCCACGATTTGTTTGATGAAGGCATGCTATAAAAATACATACAGTACATGTTTATCTGTCAGGAATCCACCTGCCACGCCCCATTCGGCCCCCTTCAGCGTGTCAGGTGTTTTCTCGGCCGCTTTCTCTGAAGCTCCGCTTCAATCGCGCACATATGGTGCTCGTTTATCATCATCACCAGCTCCTATTTAAACTTCCACACTCTCACCGTCCGTTATTGTTGGTATATGTTGGTTCACGGCGGTCGTTGTTATCGCTCATGCGTATCCTGGTACGTGTCTTCCCACCGGCACTCTCTCAACGGCTGCGCTTTTCTTCCCAAAGCGCACCGCGAATTCCCCCCCGATCCTGCCGGTGTTCATTCCATGCTTTTGCTGCTCATCACACGTTCCGCGCCGCCAAGCGCGGCTTTCACCTCCTGTTCATCGCATAACATTTAACCACAAAAGGCATATGTGCACTAACTAACAGAAAAGATTCACAAGTATACAATACAACACCTGTAGCAGCTGTAAGACTTGATTTTTCCGCCAATTCCGTGAGTTCTTCTGCGGCTGCACCGAGATAACCGACGTTAAATGGTAAATTTTTCCCCCCTTGTGCTCGAGATATTAGGGTTCGGCGACATAAAAGAATCGACATAACCGATAAAAAATGCTAAGAAAAAACGAGAATTTGGCGATTCCACTGAAAAAACGTCGACTTAATAGGGTTGTCAAGGTAACCGAGGGTAAGATAAGCGGGTTCCACTGTATATATATATATATATATATATATATATATATATATATATATATATATATATATATATAAAGAAAACACACGATACAGTCCAATACAAAACACATGTAGTTTAGATATAGAATTAGTTGAAAATTAAATTGTATATATAATAAATCAATTGAATTTAGCACAGAGAAATTTGCTAAAAGTTTATATATATAGCCAATAGTATGTTACTGGTGCAGTTCCCTCAAAATTACACCCGCTGTCCCCTTTAATATACTGTAGGTTTATTTTTGTTCTCGTGTAGTTTGTACTTTTTAAAGTAAAATTGTACCTTTGATAACTAACTTGCATCTTTTTCAATGGTGCAAATGTGTCCTTTTAATGTTAATGCCCCAGTGACAAGCCCTTAGTACCTCCTGCATATTTGTACTCCATACCACATATTAAGAAGGTCAAAATGCCATTGTACTATTTTGATTAAATGACACTAATACGTGTGCACGTTTTCAAAAGATGAACATGAAGTATACACTAATAAAAAATACAAAATTAATTATTTGTGGCTTCTCTACCAACGTTTTCAACATTGAGAACCACAACTATGAAACAAAACTCACATTTTTAAAAACAGTTTGATGAGAGTATAGAAAAGAAGCTTGTCGTCCATACCAAACTTCTGTGCTATGACACAATGCAGGAGGGTCAGTGTATTTTACATGTATGGTGTAAAAACACTGTTGAAAACAAAGTAAGCACTAAGCGCTGCCATTACCCCCTGTTTAATGCCTGTTTCCTTGCACATCTATCCAAGGAAGGTTGATTCATTGTGTGTGTGTGTTTATGTGTACTGTATAAATTCAGACCAGTCAGTTTGTGTTAATTAGTCAGATGTCTTAGGTAAGAAGCTGATACACTGTCTGGCGGTGAGGGCCACAGTACTTCTGGTATCTTTTTCCAGGCAGCAGGACAATGAAGCATGATGGATCCAAAATCTAAAGAAGAAGCTGGGAAAGTTCTACAAGATACTTGAAAAGAAAAAGAAACAAACAACAATTCAGCAGCTGATTTCCTTATGAAACTACACAACAATGTACTTGAAAGAACTGATACCGTTTTAAAGCCAAACCAAATATTGATTTAAGTTTGTTTTTGTTTTCTGTTCTTTAAAGCCTGTTTTTGTGTAGAAAACTTTATTATTATTAAGGCTTGAGTGTTTCCAAGGCTTGCTTTTCTAGACTCTATATTTAACGCTTGCTGCATTATGTGCAATAGATCTATTCTGAACACATAAAATAAAAGGCGTGTTCATTTGAAAGTCTTTTCTCTTACAGTACAACAGAAATAGCTGGTGTTACCAAAACGGAGCATCAGGGGGTCCGAATTACTGCACTATCAGAGTCTTCAAAGCCATTCCACAGCTGGCCTGAGCCTCATGGGTTGGCAGTGAAAGTGATAAGGGAGCGAGAGATTACTGTAATGATCTGCTGATAACTATAGAGCAAACTGACACCAAATAATCGGATCTGAATTGCATAGCATTTTACCACTGTTATACTCATATCCCAATCCTTTAAAACCACAATAATTTTGTGTCTTAAATAATTAAACATTCTTAATGCATGTATTAATATTATTATTATTAATAATTATATAATAATAATTATAATAATAATAATAATTATTATTATTTTTTATTGTTATTGATTACATAATTATTATTATCATCATTATTATTATTATTATTATTATTATTATTATTATTATTATTATTATTATTATTATTATCATTATTATTGTTGTTATTCATTATAGAATTTGAAAATAAAAGGTTAAATTTTTTAGACGTGTAAATCATTTTAAGTATTGAGATATTTTATATTTAACCTTAAATGCAAAAAAATTTGAAAAATTAAAATAAACATGATAATTTATATAAAATTAAATATTGCAAATTATTTAAATTATTAACAAAATTATTGTTAAAAAAAGCAACAACTTTGAGAGTGTTCAAATCCAGCATGTAGCCGCTACCACAAACTGCGGGACAAAAAGGTAAAGGTAAAAGTTGAAGGTGGTGACAGATTTAACCACTGTTAAATTTTTTAACATTGCACATCTACAAAAACAATAAAAAAAAGAAAGAAAAAAAAAAAAGCTAATTTATGCTTCAGCCACTTTGTCAAAACAGGGTATGAATACATAGCCTTAAATACCAATTGTTTTCTGATACCTTATAATACCAATAATTTCTTTCAACTTATGTAAAATTGTTAGTCATGATTTCTTAGCATTTATGAGAATCCAGCTTTCACTGACTGACTCTCAGATGTTATTAGGTACACAATGGACTGTTAATTTAACAATGCTATTAGTTAACAATTGTGCCACAATTATAGGTTACATTTTTGAGACGTCTAAATAATTTAAAATAATAATATATTTTAGTGCTAAATGCAAATGAATTGCAATTTTTTCTTATTTGAATAACTAACACATTTGTTGTAAAAGTATCGCAATTCAATTAGTGTTCAAACTCAGCATGTAACCAATCCCAGTCTTCAATCATGTTCTCATTCAAGAAACATGAATCATAAGTGCATTAATAGTCATTAGAAGGTCATGAGTTCAAATCCCAGCACCACCAAGCTGCCACTGCTAGGCCATTGAGCAAGGCCTTTAACTTTTCATCTGGAAAATGGAGTTTCCAAATGCTATGAATGTAATAAAATAGCTAGCTAGATTCTTATGAAACAGCTAAGTGTGGCTTTTATTTGCTTACAGTTGGCACTAGCCTAGCATGACTTGCTAGAATGTTACATCACTACTTATAATGCGCATCTGGTGTTCGACATTACTGTAGAAAACAGACTATTTACTTCTCCGTGAATTGCTTTTCTTCAATTTCTTTGCATAATATATAGAATTTCAAGATTTGAATGTTTGAGATTGTGAGCTCTGGTTTTACATTTTTGTCTCGAAATCATTTCCATTTCTAAGTTTTTAAACTGCAAATTTCCCGTAGTCAGTTTCAGACGTAGTCTAAACAGTAGGGGGAGATCAGAGAGTCTCAGGCTAACAAACACACACACGTACACATATGTAAACCCACACACAATAAACTAATCTCAAATGGCTTACGCGTAGTACACGATAAACAGAAAGCAAAGCATTCCTTCAGGTCAGACATCACAGTATAGTATCTGAAAGAAATGCAGATCTCACCTGTAGGGCATGTTGTCTGTGTGTGAACTCCTTGTCTGTGTGTGTAGTTCTGTGTCTGTGTGTGTACTTCTGTGTATAAGTGAGTATTTCTGTGGCTGTCTGTGTACTGAGGGGATTTGGAGGCTAAACAGATGATTACTAGCGAGGTTTATTCTAGGTTTTTAGGACTTGTTAGTGTTTCTGGTGTGTCCAATTACCCACATACACAGATGGAAGGCAAATTATGGGTTAATTTACAAGAAAAAAAAGAGATATAAGCTCCATCTGTGAATTCATTTCAACGAATTAGACTTTTGGTTTACCTCTTGTTATAGCAACATCAGGACTAATCCTCAAAAGAACGAATGCGAAACTCCCAAATCTGCTTGGTTTTTTTTTTTTGTTTTTTTTCAAAAGCTGCCAACAGACATGAAGAGATGAGATAATTAACTCCCTCTCTCCTCGAGCTGTTTTGGAGAGAAAAAAAGAAGCTCGATTGAGTACAAGATGCTGCTGTTTGGCAGGAAATGTGCACCGTCTTCTCCCTAACAGGCTTGTTTAAGTCTATTGCAAGCCTCCTCGACAGACCCCCGACGGAGGCCAGCTCCTGAGACCCTCGCCGTGCTTTGAGAAGCTCTTTAGAGCCCTAATCCACTCCAAATGCGCCGATAATTCTCCCTCGCCAGGCCACTCTCCTTCCTCGACGAGTGTCATGAGAGCGGCCTCACGGGAGCCGATCAGCCAATAATAACAAAGTAGCCAGATGTCTGGTGCTGGCAGACTCCCAGAAGCTCGGCAGCGGTACGCAGCAGCATCCGCCATGGGCCCCAGATCAAAGCTACCTGAGATTACTTATGGGCACAAAATATGTGTTGCTTATTCTACAGTTCCCATTAATAACAATCTGGGAGAATTTGTATTTCTAATTAACTCTTTCTTTTGGGCGCAGAAGTGCTGTAGGTTTTCTCGGCCTCGCGTTTTTATTTCCCAGTATGCAGTCACAGAGCAAACAGGAAATCGGAAGTCTGGGAAAGCAAGATCAGCTATTTTTATATAGCTCTTTCAAGCTCCTAGGTCTTTTTCAGCTTATAATGATAATAATGGAGTCGTATATTTTAATATGCATCAGATTTGGGAAGATTTTTCAGAATCCATTTCTATTGAATCTTTTCTGTCTGGTTTCTATAGCCACAGCTTGCACAGGGACTTATAAAGCAGATACCCTACATAATGGAGGACTTCCAAAAATAATGCCAAAATATGTTGTTATATCATTGGAAATATTTGAATAGCTTAAAATGATTGTTCATATGGGGAAAATAACATTGATGGAAGGAGTATCTAGTTATAGTAACTTTTTCTTCAGCTCCAGGTAGGTCTTAGGTTTGTGTGTTACTGTAGCCTCAGTAACATGATGAGCTGTAGTTTTTGGACTTGCGACTTGCAAATGACACAGCTGAGAGGAGAATGTATTTTTACAGATATGATGTAATTAATGTCCCGATGGACAGGTTGCTGCTGGGTTGCAAGAATGTTAAAAAATAGCTATAGATATGATTGTATTATTAATAATGCAGTGAGTGTGGAGTGAATGAGTGAGGAGCATTGTATATGTAAATGTATAGTATAGTGGTTCTTAAAATGCATATATATATATATATATATATATATATTATATACAGTGAGGAAAATAAGTATTTGAACACCCTGCTATTTTGCAAGTTCTCCCACTTAGAAATCATGGAGGGGTCTGAAATTGTCATCGTAGGTGCATGTCCACTGTGAGAGACATAATCTAAAAATAAAAATCCAGAAATCACAATGTATGATTTTTTTTAACTATTTATCTGTATGATACAGCTGCAAATAAGTATTTGAACACCTGAGAAAGTCAATGTTAATATTTGGTACAGTAGCCTTTGTTTGCAATTACAGAGGTCAAACGTTTCCTGTAGTTTTTCACCAGGTTTGCACACACTGCAGGAGGGATTTTGGCCCACTCCTCCACACAGATCTTCTCTAGATCAGTCAGGTTTCTGGCCTGTTGCTGAGAAACACAGAGTTTGAGCTCCCTCCAAATATTTTCTATTGGGTTTAGGTCTGGCAACGCCACGCCAGAACCTTGATATGCTTCTTACAGAGCCACTCCTTGGTTATCCTGGCTGTGTGCTTCGGGTCATTGTCATGTTGGAAGACCCAGCCTCGACCCATCTTAAGTGCTCTAACTGAGGGAAGGAGGTTGTTCCACAGAATCTCGCAATACATGGCCCCGGTCATCCTCTCCTTAATACAGTGCAGTCGCCCTGTCCCATGTGCAGAAAAACACCCCCAAAGCATGATGCTACCACCCCCATGCTTTACAGTAGGGATGGTGTTCTTAGGATGGTACTCATCATTCTTCTTTCTCCAAACACGTTTAGTGGAATTATGACCCAAAGGTTCTATTTTGGTTTCATCTGACCACATGACTTTCTCCCATGACTCCTCTGGATCATCCAAATGGTCATTGGCAAACTTAAGACGTGCCTGGACATGTGCTGGTTTAAGCAGGGGAACCTTCCGTGCCATGCATGATTTCAAACCATGACATCTTAATGTATTACCAACAGTAACCTTGGAAACAGTGGTCCCAGCTCTTTTCAGGTCATTGACCAGCTCCTTCTGTGTAGTTCTGGGCTGATTTCTCACCTTCCTTAGGATCACTGAGACCCCACGAGGTGAGATCTTGCATGGAGCCCCAGTCCGAGGGAGATTGACAGTCATGTTTAGCTTCTTCCATTTTCTAATGATTGCTCCAACAGTGGACCTGTTTTCACCAAACTGCTTGGCAATTTCCCCGTAGCCCTTTCCAGCCTTGTGGAGGTGTACAATTTTGTCTCTAGTGTCTTTGGACAGCTTTTTGGTCTTGGCCATGTTAGTAGTTGGATTCTTACTGATTGTATGGGGTGGACAGGTGTCTTTATGCAGCTAACGACCTCAAACAGGTGCATCTAATTTAGGATAATAAATGTAGTGGAGGTGGACATTTTAAAGGCAGACTAACAGGTCTTTGAGGGTCAGAATTCTAGCTGATAGACAGGTGTTCAAATGCTTATTTGCAGCTGTATCATACAAATAAATAGTTTAAAAATCATATATTGTGATTTCTGTATTTTTTTTTAGATTATGTCTCTCACAGTGGACATGCACCTACAATGACAATTTCAGACCCCTTCATGATTTTTAAGTGGGAGAACTTGCAAAATAGCCGGGTGTTCAAATACTTATTTTCCTCACTGTATATACAGTATATATATATATATTTATATATATATATATATATATATATATATATATATATATATATATATATATATATATATATATGTATGAGAGAGAGAGAGAGAGAGAGAGAGAGAGAGAGAGAGAGAGAGCTAGATATACTGTTTTTAAAAAAATGCATTCAAGTTATTATAATTCAAGTACAACCCTCTGCTATCTTTAGAGGGAAAGGGGCGGGTACAGCACTATATTATATATTATAAATAGATAAATTATATACATATTACACACACACACACACACACACACACACACACATTATATATATATATATATATATATATATATATATATATATATATATATATATATATATATATATATTAGATTACTACAAACTATTAAAAGTCAATGTGTTATCAATAATGCTACAAAGAGCACTTTTTATACACCATCTTTCTTCAAAAGAAATTAGATATTTTTGTTGCATTGTAATAATAAAAATCTATTAAAATTCCTGATTTCACCAGGGTTCAACAAAGCATTTTAAAATCTGTGTCTTTTCATTCTCTTCTCAAATATATTGACACAATAAAATTTTTTACAACTGGCATTTAAAGGAATGTTTTCGTGAATACATAAAAACACAAATAAAATAAAACCTCTATAGAGAACACTTCCTCAAAACATTTAAATAATTTGTGTAAAATAATAAATTAAGGTTTTAGTATTTTACAGTACATTAATTAATGAAACACTGTTTATCTTTGTAAAAATATATTGACAATTATGACTAACCTCATATATTTGGTTTATAGTTAATATAAACCCATTAACTGCTATGATTCCATGTAAAATCCTCCATGGTAGGTCTCCTATTTTTTAAGCAACGGTGGCTTATAAATGTCTCCCCATTTCAGTCTCATATTCACACTTACTGCCATTTTTCAGAGTCCGATAATTCTGGGCCAGCTATGTGAATTAGGCTTCCAAGTGTAATGACATGAAACTTGATAAGTACGTCCGTCAAAGGAGGGAAAAAACTTTACTTGAGACATCTAAGAGTGAGCCAGATATCAGTGGTTCTTGACAGGACCAGTACAAGGAGCTTCTGTTTGCACTTCTCGGCACCTTAAAAAGTGATCACACTTATAAATTACGATAGAAGATGGGTAGCTTAGACACTGACAGTTTCTTGGAATTCATCCAAAACAAAGGTTTATCTAAACCCAGGCCTTCTTTATTCTTCAAGATTATGGAAGTAGTTAATTCCCAATTCTCATTAGTGGAACTATCAAGAAGCCTTTGTACAAATTTTATCCAGAAGACTGCTGCTTTGCTATTTAAGTGAATTAGGCCTTGCCCTTCTTCATTTTTGGGCAAAAAGAAAATGCTTTGTGGGACCCACTGTAGGTTATCCCAAAAGAAATTCACTAATATGGATTGGATTTTTTTCAATACTGAAGGTGGGGGGGGTCGATACAGGCTAGCCAATGCCAGACAGAAGAGGCTGCTATATTGTTAATAATTAAAACAGTCCTCTGTTGGAAAATAGATGCTTCCATTTATTCCAACGCCCTTAATGGAGGTTCAATTGCCAAACCGTATATAACATGCCTGAAAGAGCACACCCTTGTCTAATACCTCTTACAACTTTAAAGAGGAAACATAAGTCACCATTGACTTTCAGTATGCTTTTAACGTCACAATACAAAATCCTTAACTTGTCAGTAAACTTTTACATAAAGCTGAAAGTTCCAACACATCTTAAAGATGTCTTAAAGAGCCATGTTCAACTCTGTCGAAGGCTTTCTCTTGATCAATTGAGATTAGACCAATATCAATGTCTAAGAGTTTGCCAATATCGAAAATGTCTTCTAATGAGTGATATGTTGTCAACTAACTGTCTACCTGGCACACAGTAAGTCTGATCAAGGTGGATGATTTCCTCCAATACCTTGCCCAATCTCTTTGCTAGTGCTTTTGAAATAATTTTAAAATCTCTACATAGCAATGACACCGGCCTCCAGTTTTTTATGTCACCCAGGTCTCCCTTTTTTGGGAGTAGAGTGAGGACTGCTCTACAGCAGCGCAGTGGTAACCTTCCACTGTTTAGGCATTTGTTGATGACTATGAGCAGATTGGCACCAATCTCAGGCTAAGAAGACTTATAAAATTTCATAGGTAGGCCATCTATTCTTGGTTCTCTCACCTGAGGAAGGTCTTTTATAAACACATTGTTAGTGTTTGACCTATGTGTGACTTCACTGCTATACAGTTCTTTATAAAATTCAACTGCTCCCTAATGAATATCAGCATGATTCAACAAGAGTACATCATCTTTCGAATGTAAAGCATGTATAAAAATTTTATTCAACCTATTTTTTTTCAAAAATTAAAAAAATAATTGTGAAGGTTTGTCTATCAACTCATTATACTAAAAACGAGATCTGCATATTTGAGAGCACCATAGATGAATTATTAGCTTTTTTGTTGATGGAGAAGTGTATAGAAAGTCAGAAGGAGTTGCATTGTGTGTTTGTGGATTTAGAGAAAGCGAACGACAGAGGAGTTGTGGTATTGTATGAGGACGTCTGGTGTGTCAGAGAAGTATGTGAGGGTGGTGCAGGATATGTATAAGGACAGTGTGACAGCAGTGAAGTGTGCAGTAGGAACGACAGACTGGTTCAAGGTGGAGGTTGCACTGCATCAAGGATCGGCTCTGAGCCCTTTCCTGTTTTGTAGTGGTGATGGACATGTTGCCAGACGAGGTCAGACAGTAGTCTGCATGGACTATGATGTTTGCGGATAATATTGTGATTTGTGGTGAGAGTAGGGAGCAGGTTGAGAAGAGCATGGAAAGCTTGAGGTACACGCTGGAAAGAAGGGGTATAAAAGTCAGTAGGAGTAAGACAGAGTACATGTGTGTGAATGTGAGAAGGAGCAGTGGAGTGGTGAGGTTGCAGGGAGAATTGGTGGAGAAGTGGTCAACAGTGCAGAGTAATGGAGAGTGTGTTAGAGAAGAAAAGAAAAGAGTGCAGTGATTTTGTGGATCCTAGTGATATTAAAATCTGTCCAATCTTGCTAGAGAAAACTAATTATTATATGAGTGAACCATGTGTATTGCCTTTTGAGTGTGATGGAAATCTCTTCAAAGATCCACAAGGTCGTGGGTTTCTATTAGCTGCGTTTTTTTTTTTTTTTCGAGAATGTGGTTCAACATGATTTATATCTGCTGAATTTTCAGTTCAGTTAAATTAAACCTTAACATTTAACAATCTACCTTTAATAATTTCTTCTATTTGATAAGAAAATGGAATTGAGTTCTTAGAGCAACACCTCTACATAGGGGTGAAGTGTTCCTTAGGAGTGGCAACCCATTAAATTATTTTACCCAAACTGCTTTGTTTGAAACATAACTGTTCGTTTGCTTCGGCTCCCGACTCGGCTCATTGACTCGGCTCACTGAATCGATTCTCCTTGCGCTCTGTACGCTTGCATTTCTGGCACGGCTCTCCCTGCTCCTGGCACAGTCATGGCATCAGCCTTGGATCCTAGAACCGAATAGCTGACAAAACAATCTGTCCAACATGGATCCCATGGATGCACCCGCCTCTCGTGCTGCTCTAATTGCAGTGTTTCGCCGACAAGCAGCCCTGGTCCTGCCGGTCCCCCGCTGCACTGGCCCCTTCTCTACCTACCAGCACCTTGGCTATGCATGAACCTCAGTTCATGCCGCCAGCCCGATTTTTGGGTGACCTCCTGCCTCACCTCACCTCCTCTTTTGTCCTAAGGTGCCAAGCCCTAAGGTGGGCCATCGCAGAGTGGGAAAGCCAATCGGCTAACTGTGCATCGTCCAGCGCAGTTTCTGCTGAACTCCGGAAGGTTTTTGGCTCATCTACACCATGCCGAGATGCCACCTGCTCCCTAATCTCGGCCACACGGGCATCGCTCTGTGGCAGAATTCGTGGCTGAATTCTGACCCAGGCCATTGACAGTGGATGGGATCACACGGCACTTTATGCCACTTTCCTCTAGGGCCTCTCCTCTGCCGTTAAGGATGAACTCACCGCTCGTTATCCACCCCAGGATCTGGATTCTCTAATATCTTAGGCTACATGCATTAATCTGCGCATAAGGGAGTGCCACCGCGACCGCCCAGGCTCTTGATCCTTACTGTCCTTCCCCTATATGCACCCACTCCATCTCTTCACCGCAGACCATGGAGATAGGATGCCACCACCTGACCCCCTCCAAGAATGAGAGATTTTGGTAGCTGGGTCTATGCCTCTACAGCGAACACAAGTCCCCATGGAACCCCCACCCGATGCTTTGCTAATCAGAGCTCTGGATGGCAGCCTTTTAGACCGGGCCACTCACCTCATCAAGCCTCTACTAATGTCAGTGGGAAATGACATCAGGACTTGCTTACCTTCCTGGGAATCTCTTTGCCCCAAGCCCCCATCTTGCTTGGGTTCCCTTGGCTGCAGAAACACAACCCACATGTAAACTGGATGACAGGGTGTATACTGGTTTGGGGTGTGCATTGCTTTGGCCACTGCCTTGCCTTACCCCCACCCAAACCCCTGCCGGTTGTCACTCCTAAGTATTCAGATTTAGCATCGGTTTCTAAAACCTATCATGACTTTGCACCCATGTTCAGTAAGGCCTTGGCTACCTCCCTGCCTCCCCACAGACACTGAACAATTGAGCTGCTTCCCAGAACCAGTCCCCCACAGGGGCCGCCTGTATCAGTTATCAGCCCCCCAAAAAATAGCAGCCATGAACCAGTATATTCAGGAGTCCCTGGCAGCAGGTATCATTTGATCATCCTCCCCCCCAGCTGGGGCTGGGTTCTTCTTCGCAGAGAAGAAGGATAAATCCCCACACCAATGTATTGACCACTGGGGTCTCAACGCCATCACTGTCTGGAACCATTGAAGCGTTCGAACTCTTGCATGGTGCCACGGTCTTTACTAGGCTGGATCTACGCAACGCATACCACCTGGTGCGTATTAGGGAGGGGGGAATGGAAGGCCACCTTTAATACCCCAGCCGGTCACTACGAGTCCCTCGTCATGCTGTTCGGCCTCACTAATGCCCCAGCCATCTTTCAGGCACTGGTCAATGAAGTCCTCCAAGACATACTCAACAGCTTTGTGTTTGTTTATCTAGACGATATCCTGATCTTCTACGGACAAACACATTCGGCAGGTGCATCAGGTCTTGGAAAAACTCCTCAAAAATGGGCTCTACGTGAAACCTGAGAAATGTGAATTCCACACCTCATAACCCTTGTTCCTTCGGATACCTGCTTTTAACCAGAAACATCAGATGGACCCTGCCAGGGTCCAGGCCATCCCCACTTCCTGCTGCCATCTACAAAGTTTCCTGGGCTTCGCCAATTTTTTTCATCTGACATCCTCCCTCTGCTCATTCTTTTGGGGCCCCGAGGCTAAGGAGGCATTTCTCGAGCTTAAGTGGCAATTGACTGAGGCACCCATCCTCATCTCTCCCGACCCAGCCTGGCAATTCCTAGTTGAGGTTGCCCTTTGTTTTAGGGGTAGGGGCAGTGCTCTCCCAGGTCTGTTCCTGGAATAAACGCCTGCATCATTGTGTCATTTTCTCCCGATACCTTAGCTGCTCCAAACTTAACTACCCGGTGGGTGAGATGGAACTCCTTGCTGTCAAAACTCCACACATGTAGTGGGATCCAGTTGGCACTGGTACGTCTCTAGATGGTTCGGGATGTAAACATCAAGTTTGACACACTATCAAGAGTTAATGCCCCGGAAGAGGAGGAGCCATGCCCCAAAACCATCTTTCCCAAATCCATGTCGGTTCGCACCCTCAGTCTCGCCTTGAAGGAGCGGGTCAAGAACGCCTGGGACAGGGGCCCTGTCCCTGAGGGTTGGCCGAATGGTCTCCTGTTCATCCCTGAGAATCTCCGCTCCGATATTCTCTAATGGTGTCACAACTCTCTGTTCTTCTGTCACCCCGGTCACAGCCTGCCCCGACTGTGCCTGACACCAGAACCCTCATGGCCGCCCCCGAAGTCTCCTTCAGCCCCTTTTCTATCCTGAAACGTCCATGGTCACAGCTTGACCACAGTCATTGATCGGTTTTCAAAGATGGGACACTTAATTGCCCTTCCCAAGCTGCCGTCCGCCAAGGAAACTGTCAAGCTGGCCCTCCAGCACTTATTCCACCTACATGGATTTCCCAGTGATATCGTCTCAGACTGCGGTCCTTGATTCTTGGCTCAGTTTTGGAGAGAGTTCTGCCACCTTCAGGGCATCTCGACCCGCCTCTCATCCGGATTCCACCCCAAGACAAACAGACAAACCAAGAGGCTCAACCAGGATCTGGAAACTGGTCTCCACTTTGTTTGCATTCGGGAACCCGCCCCCTGTTTGGATAAACTAATATGGATCGAGTACACTCATAACAATCTTCCCACTGCTGCCACTGGGCTTTCGCCCTTCTAGATGGTCCACGGTTACCTGCCGCCAACTTTCTTCAACCAGGAACCCCGGTCCGCTGTCTCCTCTGCAACCCTTTTCTTTCGTCACTGCCGTCGTGGCTGGAGAACCGCTCAAAGTGCCCTGCCATAACACTTTGCCTGGGGGCCAACTGCAATCGGCCACAAAAGCTCCACACTGTCACTTCGCTCCATTCACCCGCTCACTCACTCAACAGACGCTCATGTATGCGTACATAGACAGACAGACAGACAGACAGACAGACAACAGAGATAGATAGATAGATAGATAGATAGATAGATAGATAGATAGATAGATCGATCGATCGATCGATCGATCGATCGATCTCAACCCCACAACTTTCCCACACACCCCAACAAAATGAAACTAGTGAACAAAAGATTCAAGACCTAATATGGCAACGTCTTCTGGATGTCCCACCACATTAAATGTAGATAAAACAATTAAAAAAAATAAAAATTAAAAATAAATACATTTTCACAATGATCATGAGAGTTGTATTCTTTTGGCAAATATTTAAAGTAAACCAGTGCCTTTCTGGCACACAGAACAAGGCTCACTCTGCAGATGCCATGGGAAGGCTATTGTTGCTTCCTTTCGTGTCACAGAAAGAATTAGCCCATTTCATCTCCTACAGACTCATGTATATTTTCCATGCTGTGTATTGCACATCTGCATTGGAGTCTTATTTAGAACTGGAATTATATAGACAAAATGTGAAAAAAGTGACGCGCCATGTTATCATAGTCATCTTTTAATAATCAAGTCGAGAAAGTTTGATTTATGGCTGGGTTTGATGTATATGCAATGATTAAGTATCCCACTAGAATCACCCAGAAGAGTTTTAGAAAGGTTTCTTCATCATGTCTTCTCAGGAAATTACTAAGGTAAGGAACAATCTATAAACCTTGGTTCTTATCTTGAAACTTCTTAGCTAGATAGACATCTGGGTTATCTAGTTTAACTGGAATAAAATCTGTGCTTCAATAATGATAAACTTTAATGAATGGACATTCAATGTCAACCAGATGAAGATGGGTTCCCTTTTAAGTGTGTTTCCTCTCAAGGTTTCTTCTACATTCAATCTTAGGGAGTTTTTCCTTGACACAGTCACCACTGTCTAGCTCTTTAGAGATAAACTTACAATTATAAGGATCAAACTTTTACATACAGAACCAGAGTACAAAACCAGTTAATATACAACAACCCCTAGGAGTTCAATGGCCTAGCATTGGTTGAGGGTTCTGGGGCTTTAAGATGATAAAAGAAAGGTAAACCCCACTATTGTTTTATAATATTGATATTGCGTATTATATTGATATTTTTATTATTTCTTGACCTTGTTTTTTTCTTTGATTATTACCTTAATTATTTTATTCTCCTTTATAAGGGCAATTATACTTTCTAATTTTAGTTCAAGTAGTCAATTTATAGCTGTACGTATATTAGTATGGGTTATGTTTCTTTCAAATTGCCTGCATGGACATTGTCTATAAATTCCTTAATAATGCCCATGCTAAGTATACACACAAGTCTAGCTTCTTAATGATAAAAATGGTGAAAACCATTGATGCCTCTTTACAAATGTACAACCATGTAGATGGTCTTGAATAAGGAACTTAGAGAGGCTACGCTAATTTCTCTCCACTGCTTCTCTTTCTCTACCAATCCTGAGGCATCCTGAGGTTGTGCCAGCTCCAGTTGTGTCCCACCTTATTAAAATTATGGGCCTTCAAAAGTAGATGCCAAGCCCGCAAACATCACAAACCATTTAGAGATCTACTAGTGCCCTTTGGATCCCACTTGATGTAAAGTTTGGACATTGGACTACTTTGAACATTTAAAGGCTCTGGCATGGATAAACTGGTGTTGGATCTATGATGATGTCAGATGTTGATCTTTTTTATGAGTTGCTCAGTAGCTCCTGGTTCCAGCATCAACTGACTGTCTAAGATTGTAAAAAAAACACTACTTATAATCACACAGTTTAGTGCTTATGGTAGTTCTTACTCTCTGGTGTTTTGTATTGCTTTTAAGATTAATAATCACACTCTTGATATCACCCAGATGAGGATAGGTTCCCCTTTTGAGTCTGGTTCCTCTTAAGGTTTCTTCCTTGTACCATCTAAGGGAGTTTTTCCTGCCACAGTCACCATGGTGGCTCATCAGGGATAAATGGTGGTTAATTGAATATGACTGAACCTTATCATGGCACCTAGTGTGTTAGCGTGTAGGATATATTAGGCAGCAAGTGAACATTTTGTCCTCAAAGTTGACGTGTTAGAAGCAGGAAAAATAGGCAAGTGTAAGGATTTGAGTGAGAGCCAAATTGTAAAAGCTAGACGATTGGGTAGGAGCATCTCTAAAACTGCAGCTGTTCCTGGTCTGAAGTGGTCAGTGTCTATCTAAAGGGGGTCCAAAAAAGGAAAAGTGGTGAACCGGCGGCAGGGTCATGGGCGGCCGAGGCTCGCTGAAGCACTTGGGAAGTGAAGGCTGGTCTGTGTGGTCTGATCTAACAGATGAGCTTCTGTAGCTCAAACTGCTGAAGAAGTTATGCTGTTGATACTCGACGGGTCACAACTGTTTTGGCAGCAAAAGGGGGGCCAACACAATAATAGGCAGGTGGTCATAGTTTTATGCCCTGATCGGTGGCCATAAAGTTATGCCTAGTTGATGTACATTAAGATTAGAAGAAGAAAATCTAGCATGATGTGACCTCCAGGGGAACCCCAGACTTTGAACTCCATTGTCTACAAGCCATTAGTTGAATGTAGATATCTTTCAAAGAATGTCCCAATTAAATTAATAATTACCCAAATGACTCTTGAAAAGTCTTTTAATTCTAAGTATGTTGAGTTGTATCATATTAATGCCTTGAGAGTTTATGAGAATTACTGAGATCGGTGCCTATTTTTTTTTTTAATATATGGTCATTCTGTAAGCTATGGAGATACATTGCTTTAAGTATAACTAACAACTCCTAGAAGAGCCTCCTCTCCTGCCTACCATCGCGCTTGGATTGTTATTAATGTGTGCTGAATAATTTAGCGGTATAAAATTACCACGGTTCTTTTGATTCTTTTTTCTTCTCACGCTGCAAAGACTTTTGCCAACACAATTAAAAAGCATTACACATACTTCAATGGAAGCTGAATTATTTTCACCCTTTTACTTTTCTCGTTTTTTTTGTCTTGCATGAAGTCAGGCACCGTGAAGCGCTCTTTGACTTTCTGTGCCTGCTGGGGAAGGCCATGGTTCGAGCACTGACCCCAACCTATGAGCTGTTTATGGATAATGAATGAAGAGATGCATGTTCACCTCCCTGCAAACTGTGCATAATAGGCAATTCCTGCCTTAAACACAGTCTGATCTTGAGGCATCTTTCTTTAGATCGGACTGCATGAATCTGTGTATTGTCTGAAAAATGGAAAAATCCAAAGTATTCAGGATTAAATGTTATATATTGCGTAATATTCCATCGATAAATAATGTCAAAGGAACATGCACACTTTTTGGTATTCAGTGAATGAATGCTGTCATCAAGCAGACATCTTTTTTGGTGAATTCTATCCATTTTACTTTCTTCTAAATGCAAGCCAGGATACTCTTAGTGCCCTAGTCATATTCCATGCAGAGGTCTGTCCACATCTCAGTGACGAGGCCCACAATTGGCAGTAATTGGCACGCTTCCTCGGACGTCCTCGGAGAGATCCGAGAGTGAGCACGGACACGCTGCCCTTTCCACCAATTAGACAGGGGGAAAAGCAGGCCGGGAGGGGGGGCGGGGATGCTGGGGAGCTAGCACACACCTTCATCTGCTTCCTTCATCCCTCCATCCTTCCATCTCTTTCCATCCCCCAGCATCTTCCTCTTGCTCCTAAGCACTCAGTGGAGGAGCCTCTGTGCTTAGCACACTGTCAGTCATGGCTCTCCATCACCACTGCTTTTTAACCGGCTCATCAAACTGAACAGCACTTTACACTCTCTGCTCAGTCAATATGTCTGCAGGTCTGAGTGTGAAATACGACCAATGGGGATGATGGGTTCTGCAATGCTGTGATTAGTCTGTCTATTGGTTTATGCGGAAAATGATCACATATTACCCAGTAGACTTGATCAGATCTGATTCTTGATCAGAATTAATTCTATTAGAGTAGGTTTAACTGGATGATTACTTTTCATACTTTTGATTATTTTGTTTAAAAAAAAAATTCATGTGGAAAATGGGTTTCTTTATACTGGGTCAGCATGGATCCTGGGTCTAGCCCAAGAATACTGCGCATGAATAATGGTACATACAGTACAGGAACATGCAAAAGAACTTTGTTTGGCTAATCAAAATACTGGCATGTTTTTGCACCACACTCCTTACAACCTGGTATTCTTTGTCTAGTAACTGCTCAACTGATCCTATCATTTCTCAGGGTACAACAAAGGCATGCATTAAGACTAGATGACTGAAGTCTTCAAGCAAGAGGTCTGGAGAATGTGGAGGAAACTAGTGCTGTAACTGGTATTAAATACAAGCATTAATCCATAAATACCATGCATATGTATTCTTTTCATCTGGACCACACTTTTACACACCAAACTAATCATGCTTCATAACAGTTAACACCCTGGAATACAAATAAAAACCCTCAGTATATTGTACATTCCATCATTTGATTTACAACATTTTATCATAATCTGATCTTTTTTTTCCTCTTTTTTCTTATATTTTCTTTCTCCAAAAAAAAAAAAAAACATTTTCACTTTCCACTACATTAAACACCAAATGATATTATTTAATATTCAAGTTCAAGTTCAAATTTTATTTGTCACATACTCATACATACAGAGTACAACATGCGGCGAAATGCTTTTTACGACTGTCCAACATTAAAACATGAAAAAAAAAATATTAGAATTTAAGAATAAAATGATAAAGTCAATTAATAAAATAAAGTATAAAGTATAGAAAAAATATTTGAATATTCATAAATTCACATGAATTTAAAAAAATTATTCTTTCTTTCTTTTTTTTTCCCTCAAAGTATTTTTTCTATATGTAGCTTCTTGTTAATCTGTTTATTTAAAAAATTTTTTTTAAATATAATAAAACATTTATTCTTAATCTATTGCATTAATTACATAGGCTACATCTTTCTTTCTTTCTTTCTTTCTTTCTTTCTTTCTTTCTTTCTTTCTTTCTTTCTTTCTTTCTTTCTTTCTTTCTTTCTTTCTTTTCCTTTCCTCTGCCCTGTTTATTATATTTAGCTTTTTAGGAATGTGTATTTAAAAAAAAAAAAAAAGTAACAATGTTAACCTTTTTATTCTGTTGCAATAATTGCAGAGTTTCTTTCTTTCTTTCTTTCTTTCTTTCTTTCTTTCTTTCTTTCTTTCTTTCTTTCTTTCTTTCTTTCTTTTTCCAAAATCAAATTAAAAATTTTTGTGTGGTTTTTATATTTTGTATTTAAAACGTATGCAATATGTTGATCTCTCTCTCTCTCTCTCTCTCCCTCTCTCTCTCATTTCTTTTTTTTGTTTGCTTGTTTATTTCATCTTTTTAAACGTTTCCTATGTGCAGTATTTTTATGTTTTTGATATTGAAATAAGTTTTTAATCTCATTATCTACAGAGGTTCTTTCTTTCTTTCTTTCTTTCTTTCTTTCTTTCTTTCTTTCTTTCTTTTCATTCACTTTACTTTATAATAGCTCATTATATTGTACATTTTATTGTACAGATTCATGTGCAGACTGTATACATTCACCACCGTTATGATGAACAGGAAATGCTAACACTCTGTTCACACATTAGCTATTGTCTTTAACTGCATCCTCAAATGGAGATGAGATGATATGGATGATATGGATGAGAACACGTGAAACACGTGAGACAAACCCAAGGTTGAAGCAGGTACCTTGGAGCTACGAGGCAGCAGTGTTTAACACCAATCTGCATTTTAATTTGTGTGCACATCTAACAAGTCACAATTGCTAACAAAAAATGTAATACACCTTAAACATGAATTCAAGTGTCTTCATAAATAGAGTCATAGTGTTGTAGCTTACATTTAGATCTCCTCATGCATCCAAACTCACTACAACCGAGTTTATCTCAGGCCTTGGATGCAGAACTCGACGTTAAAAGCGCTGTAGTGCATTTTTGAAGCGGACGCCTCCTCATCTGACACCACGCTAGCCTAGCCAGGGCTAGCGGAGAATAAAGAGAGCTAGCCATGGGGCATGATGAGGCTCCCGGTGGAGAGGATCACAGGTCCCGTTCATGCTAAAGCCAGGCCTCAACGAAGGCCTTCGGGACAGAGAGGAGACGCAGCTGCTCATCTTCCTTCTGTTCCACACTCTCAAAGCCTCTGTCTCACTCTATCTGGCTGGAAATAGTATGGAGAAGGATGCGCTTTAGTGAGGAGGAAATACGCATTGCGTGTGTGTTACACTGAATTTGTGTGATCTCCTGCAATGCAAGAATTGTATTCGGTAATTAATGTGTGAACAGCACTGATGTGGAGAATTCCCTTTCTTGCAGCATGATGATTACGATTCATCGATTCTGATTGGTCAGATACTGTTAGTTAATTATTTCAGAGAGCAGTTCTGGTGGAAAAAGTTATGATTTTTATAGAATGCAATATGCAAATAAAGCTAATAATTAACAATTTAACAAACAAACCTTTAAATGATATGGTGAAGCTTTGTGCGTTGTTTTATTTAATGCTTAATTTGTTTTTTTATTTTTTTATTCAATTATATATAAAACTGAAAATGTTTGCTGCCTGATGTATAACTGATTTGGTATGTTCCTAATGTAAACATAAATGGTTAACTTTTTTAACACTGAAATACTTGATTTGTTTCAGTGATCTTTCTTTCTTTTTTTCTTTCTTTCTTTCTTTCTTTCTTTCTTTCTTTCTTTCTTTCTTTCTTTCTTTCTTTCTTTCTTTAATTTTTTTACTAGATTCAAATTTTAATTTTTGTGTTTTTTGATATTTTATATTTAAAACTTTTTTGTTGACCTCTCTCTCTCTCTCTCTTTCTATCTCTCTCTCTCTCTCTCTCTCTCTCTCTCTCTCTCTCTCGCTCTCTCGCTCTCTCTTTCTCTCTCTCTTTCTTTCCATTTAATATCTACAGATTCTATTTCTTTGTTTGCTTGTTTTTGTTCTTTCTTTCTTTCTTTCTTTCTTTCTTTCTTTCTTTCTATCTCTAGATCTAAAATAGTATATATAAAAAAAAAAAAAGTGAATTTTGAAGTAAATCCTGAATAAAAGCTAAATATTAATAATCATTCTGCTGTAAAAGCTGTTTTATTTCTGATCAAAGTATTTTCTAATAAATTTTTCCTAATTTCTCAACTAAGCTGTTCTAGAATAAAAGGCTATATTTCATTAAACAGAAAAAAAAAATACAGAATAAATATCTTCTGCCAAAAACCTTCTCCATTAAAGCACCTGACCAGCAAAACCAATTTCTTCTCAGCTCCCAGAACCTAGCCCAGGCTCCTAAAGGGAAAACACCAGGTTCTACAGGTTGACAGGCGAGTAATAAGGCCACTTTTTCTCCTTTTGCAAAGACCCTCACAAAGGAGACCTAGCTAATATGCTGTCTGGCCCCAGGGCCTGCAGGAGCGCGGCTGGATTATTATGTTAATGTGGAGGTCCTGCTGGCCTCGACCCCCTCTCCCAGCTGCCTCTGCTGTCGGGAGGAACTGCTTTGCTCTGACAGAGGAGTAATATGCTCTCTGATTGAAAAGGGCAGAAAGATCGAGCAGTAAAAAAGCAAGATGTAGAGGTCGGTCTGATAAGCATATGATAAAAGTGCCATTATGGCCCCGGTTCCTCTGAGAGTCGAACGAGGATCTGATTCCTGTAGATCTGCAGGAGTGAATATGTATTAGGGGTGTGAGGCTGGAGGCTCGCAAGATTTAATTATCCATTCCATTGAAACAGAGCTCATGGAACTTATGGTATGGCGCATATCTGTGTAGAGCCTGGATACATTATGTACATGTTTTCCTGTAATTTATGGCATATTTATTCATATTTGTTTCACCAGATGTTTACCAGAGGCTTTTAAATAAATATACCTTGCTAAAGAAAAATCTTAGTGATTACAGAAATATACTGTCACCTTTTTCTTTCTCTTTTCTTTTTTGTTCCATTTCCTCATATATATATATATATATATATATATATATATATATATATATATATATATATAATATATATATATATATATATATATATATATATATATATATTTATGTAGCTTTTTTCCATTTAAAGGACTATGAAGGTTCTTTTTTTTTCTTTTACTTACTTACAATATACATTTTGGAGATGCAGCTTTTTTTATTTTTTTTTATTTATTAATTGTTTTAACACTCAAATATGTTATTGATCCATTTTAATGACTACAATGGATCTTTCTTTCTTTCTTTCTTTCTTTCTTTCTTTCTTTCTTTCTTTCTTTCTTTCTTTCTTTCTTTAGTTTTACTATTTTTTGTGCTGGGAGATGTGCAGACCAACAGACGCATTATTTGCTTTGGGAATGATGATGGAGAAGTATACAGAAGGTCAGAAAAAGTTGCATTGTGTGTTGGTGGATATAGAGAAAGCGTACGACAGGGTGAAGAGAGGAGTTGTGGTATTGTATGAGAAAGTCAGGTGTGTCAGAGAAGTAGGTTAGGGTGGTGCAGGACATATACGAGGACAGTGTGACAACAGTGAAGAGTGCAGTAGGAATGACCGGTTAAAGGTGGAGGTTGGACTGCATCAAGGATCGGCTCTGAGTCCTATCTGGATTGCAGTGGTGATGGACAGGTTAACAGATGAGGTCAGACAGGGGTCTCCATGGGCTAGGATGTTTGCGAATAATATTGTGATTTTTGGTGAAAGTAGGGAGCAGGTGGAGAAGAGCCTGGAGAGGTGGAGGTACGCGCTGGAGAGAGGGGGAATGAAAGTCAGTAGGAGTAAGACAGAGTACATGTGTGTGAATGAGAGGAAGGGCGATGATGCAGTGTGGTTGCAGGGAGAAGAGGTGGAGAAGGTGGAAGAGTTCAGGTACCAGTCCAAAGTAATTGAGAGTGAGTTAGAGAAGTAAAGAAAAGAGTGCATGCAGGGTGGAGTGGGTGGAGAAGAGTGATAGCAGGAGTGATTTGTGATAGAAGAGTATCTGTGAGAGTGAAAGGAAAAGTTTATAGGACTGTGGTGAGACCTGAGATGTTGTATGTTTTAGAGACAGTGACATTGAGTAAAAGACAGGTGGTGGAGCTGGAGGTAGCAGAGCTGAAGATGTTGAGGTTTTCGTTGGAAGTGACGATGATGGACAGGATTAGAAACGAGTTTATTAGAGGGACAGCGCATGTAGGATGTTTTGGAGACAAAGAGAGGGAGGCGAGACATGGGGTATATTAGTAGGAGAATGCTGAGGATGGAGCCACCAGGAAGGAGGAAAAGAGGAAGACCAAATAGGAGGTTTATAGATGTGGTAAGGGAAGACATGCAGGTAGTTGGTTTGAAAGAGGCAGATGTAGAGGACAGGGGGGGGTAGGGAGATGGATAATCTGCTATGGCGACCCCTAATGGGAGAAGCTAAAAGAAGAAGAAGTAGAAGAAGAAGATTTTTTTTCCCTTTCTCTACCTTTTATTCTTGTTTTTTGCTTTCTTTTTTGTTTTTATATCTTAAGCTAAATGTTTTTGCGTTTATATATTTTGTATTATTCCAAAATGGATTGAATTAATTGTTTTTCTCAAAATTCTACAAACAATACACCATAATGACAACATGAAAGAAGTTTGTTTTAAACCTTTGCAAATGTATTAAAAATAAAAATAATAAAATCACATGTACATAAGTATACACAGCCTTTGCCATGACACTCAAGTTTAAGCTTAGGTGTATCTTGTTTCCACTGATTATCCTTGAGATGTTTTTACAACTTGGTTTACCTGTGGTAAATTCAGATGATTGAACATGATTTGGACACAGTCCTGTCTATATTAGGTTTATGCGTACAAATGAACATCCATTTAAAGTTCTGATGGTCACTCTATAAAATGTCCAGCATTTCTCTGGAGAGAGGAGAACCTTCCAGAAGAACAACCATTTTTGCAGCACTTTACCAATCAGGCCTGTATGGTAGAGTGGCCAGACGGAAGTCACTCCTCAGTTAAAGGCACATGATGGACTCTCAGACAATTAGAAACAAAATTTCTTTGGTCTGATGAAACAAAGATTGAACTCTTTAGCCTATACTAATGCCATCCCTACCAGCCAATATAATCCCAACAGTGAAACATGGGGGTGGCAGCATCATGCTGTGGGGATGTTTTTCAGTGGCAGGAACTGGGAAACTAGAAAGAATCGAGGGAAAGTTAAATGCAACAATGTACAGAGACACCCTTGATGAAAACCTGCTCCAGAGTGCTCTGGACCTCAGACTGGGGCGATAGTTTATCTTCCAAAAAGACAACAATCCTAAGCACACAGCCAAGATAACACAGGAGCTACAGGACGATTCTGTGAATGTCCTTGAGATTCCCAGCCAGACCCCAGACTTGAACCTGATTGAACATCTCTGGATTATTTAAAAAATGCCTGTGCTGATGGAGCTTGAGAGGTTCTGCAAAGAAGAATGGGAAAAACTGTAAAAAAAAAAAAAAAGCTTGTAGCATTATTCTTAAAAAGACTTGAGGCTGTAATACTTTTGTCCATATAGTGTACTGTATTTGTATGTGTGTGTGACATGACTGGATTCGTCATATTCTTTTACTTAGCTAGAGTGACTTTTTATTACTGCTCACATTCTCAGTTTTTTCTTTTTTTAATCTTTTTTTTTTTTTTTTTATCATACAACAAGCATCTTCAGTGAAAGACCTTGTTTATGGGATTATTACTTTTTTTTCAGTCACACACAGCGCCATGCGGAAGATGAAGGGAGTCAGTGGGAGTCAGTAATTGCTAGATTAAACACTTAGCACTGACTGCAAGGGGAAAAAGAAAAAGGTTGCAGCTCGAGCAGGTCATGAACCCAGCATAGGGGCAAAACACAGAAAGTGTGGCAGCGCTTTGTAATTGCATCTTGTGAGCTGTGGGTTCTGCCGTGAAACACTCGCAAACTGAAATCTGAACCGAGCTTTCCTGAGACAGTAGAGACAAAAAAGTATAAGGCATTAAAGGATTTTCTCAGATTGAGTCAGCATACTTATAGATTAGAGCGTTATGTCTAAAGAAAGGTTTGGTCATTGATATCAACTCGATGAAAATTGCATCTTGTGGGTTTTTTATTGATGTCCGTAGAAAAGGATATTTCCCTTGAAACACAGTATTACAAAATTAAGATTAATCTTTGTTTTCTGGTGTGTGTTGTATCAGGTTGAACATGTTCTCTATATTCACAAATGTACAAGAGATCTGTATTTCCTTATGTTTATACAGGACTAAGCTTATAATAAGTATAACTTACATTAATTCGACCAAAGGCACATCACAAATAAATACAATGAAACAACAACAAAAAAAAAGAAACTAGAAAAGGAAAAACAAATACACTACCCAGCAGCCCTTGAGTATCACATATCACTAATCACTTGCCCCTGTTTTACCTTGGTTTTGTATTTATCTCTTTGCCATGCTTTTGTTGTTCTGGGCTACATTTCTTGTTCATATGTTCTTGAATTTTAGCTAGCTTTGCTTTGGTTTTCATTTCTTGTGTTTCACCAAAGTTCACCAAAGTATTGTGTTAAAATAAAATGTTTAAACAATTACATCATCACAATCAAAAATTAAGAGCTGAACAGCAAAGCTACACATAGAAGATTCAATCAACAACATGATAAAACAAAAAATACACCTAATAAACACAATTTAAAAATAAACAATGATGCCAGAACCAAACCCAGAAGCAAAAAATGGCAAACAAACATAAAGAATGTAACAGCAAATACAAAAACCAGGCCAAAAACATCACCACACGATTACAGAAAAAAAAACATTGCAAAAATAAAAATACAACAAATCACAACTTATTTAAAATGGAAGTGGGTGGTAACATTTTCCTTTTACTTGAAGTAGGAGACTCAAACTTGTTCCAGCATGAAAAATGCCCCTTTACACAAAGCCCACTCCATGATGATATGCCTTACATGGTTTGGAGTAAAAGATCTTCTGCATGACTTAAAGCTTATTGAACAACTTTGGGTATAAATGTGAACACTGACTACACCCCAGGCTTCCTCACCTCACCTACATCAGTTCATGACTCAGACCCTTATGGCTGAACAAGCACAAATCTCCACAAATATAGAGGAACATCTTTCCAGAAGAGTGGAGGTTGGTATAACAGCAAATGGGGCCTAAATGTAAAATACAATGTTCAAAAATCACATATATATATTTTTGTTCCTGTAAAGTATATGTAGTGTACAGTCTAGGTTTTGCTGCTATCAGGTAATATTAATGCTTCTCAGTTCGCTCTCGTCAAACTGTATGTGGTCGTTTTGTTGATCCTTCATTTTTTCCAAACCTACTGACCACTGATGGAATTTGAAAACCAACCTTGACTCTCAATTGTTGCAGATAGCCCAGAAATGTCACACAGAGTCCCTTAAGGTAGAACAAAAAATGTTTTTTTCCTGCTAGTCGTCCCGAGTTCAGATGCTCCATCAGATTGACATTTATGAGAAAGTTCTCTTATAAGTGGAAAAGAACAAGCTGAGAAAAATAAGAACTTGGAAATAAAAGAAAATCCGATTTTTATGGGAATACTGCCTGTTCAACTCTTTTGTACACCTTCGGAATGAATTGGAACGCTGAGTGCACTCCAGGCCTCCTCACCCAACATCTGTTCCTGACTTTACTAACATGATCGTGGCTGAATGAGCAAAAATCTATTTCATATTTGTGTACTACAATGATCGCTTCTTCAGTGGTCTAGTAAGTATTTAAAAGCAAATAGTGTCAAGTGGCTTTGATTGTCATTTCAGCCATCATTTCAGAGTCACCAACATCTGGAACCGAACTCCTTTTGTGTGTCAACACACTTGGCCAATGAACCTGATTCTGATTTACAGTACAGTACACAGTGAAACGAAAAAAGATTCTTTTACGACCATGATACAACATACAACATAAATTAACACAAGATAAAACAAAACTAACATGAACAAATGCAATTATACACAGTACATTATATAGTGCAGGTGTACAAACAACATTTAGTGCAATGACACAACACAATAACACTGTAGCAGCACTAACCAGAACGTGTAGCTGAATGTAAAATATAGCGCAAATAAAATGTCCATATAATAAATTCTGAATTTTGAAATATAAAAAAGTTGGTGGTGATATAGTAGCAGTTATTTGTGCAAAAAGATTTAAGTGTGTGTTTGCACAAGTCCATTTTCTCATTGAGGAGTCTGATGGCATGATGGAGAAGAAACTGTTACACAGTGTGGCTGTGAGGGCTTGGATGCTTCGGTATTTTTTTTCCAGGAGGGTGAAAAGTGTGTGTGAGGGGTGTATAGCTATAATGATATTTATATTAGGGATGTGTATCTCCATAACTGAGGCCAATGAGATTTACATCTCGATGCATAGTCAGTGATATGATATATTAAAGATACATATGTAGCAACACAATGCGATTCAATGCAATACGATCTAATAGAAGAAATATGATGCTATACAATTCAATATGGTACAGATAATTTTTTATTTCTTTGGTTTGGACGAAAAAACAAATCATAGATTTACTTAAGTGCCTTCAGCCTTCTAACACATTCCCCTTAAACAAACAGTTCTTTGTAGTGCAAAAAAGATTCAATAAAACCAGTTATGTTCTTTTCCTGTTCTGTTTCCAGGAAGATGCAGTTCTACCTCTGCCATGTTAATCTGTATTCTATGTGACTCTCAAGAAAAAGTTTACCGAGGAGAAATCAATCTACACATATAAAATATTGGTCTATTATAATAAATATCCCCCCCCCAAAAAAGTATATTTCATCTACTAATAATTATATATATATTTTATTTAATACATTTTAATTTGTATAGCACTTTTAACAACAGACATTGTCTCAAAGCATCCTCACAAAGATAATGTTGTAAGAAAGAATGAATAAGATGTTCTTTATAAGTGTAAGTTTGTTCCTAATGAGCAAGCTGGTGGTGACTGTAGGAAAACCTCCCTGAGATGGCATAAGGAAGAAACCTTGAAAGGAACCAGACTCAAGAGGGAACCACATCCTCATCTGGGTGGCACCGAATGTCTATTTATTACATGTCATGTCAAGTCAAGTCAAGTCAAGTCAAGTTTATTTGTATAGCGCTTTTCACAACAGACATTGTCTCAAAGCAGCTTTACAGAAATCAACAGTCAAGGTGAATGGTGTGTATTTATCCCTGATGAGCAGCCATGGTGACTGCGGCAAGGAAAAACTCCCTTAGATGTTATGAGGAAGAAACCTTGAGAGGAACCAGACTCAAAAGGGGAACCCATCCTAATTTGGGACATCTAAACGATGTTAAGGTATGCAGTGATGGTGATCAAATGCAACCTGTAGTCTTAAGTCAGTTATAGCAGACTGTTGACATTAAGTCCAAATCCATCCTCAAGCTCCTGTTTTACTCATTTCATGGATCCCCAGACCATTGATGAGAAACCATTACCAGCTGCAAACAGAGTAGTGACCAAGAGAGAAAGACATAGATTATTAATTATCCTTATTGTTGTAAAAAATAATGTAAAGACATGGTGCAGTTGGTGACTCCAGCAAGACTCGCTATGGTAGCATAACTAAAAAGGAGAACCAGAATGTAACACAGACATGAGGGATCTCTGGGATACGAGACGCCACCACACCACCGTCAACAAACCTGAGAGAATGTGTGAGAGTGAGGGGACGACAGCATCCAAACATCCCAGTTTAATGAGCACTCTATATCCATGATCCCTCCAGATCTGCTGCTTTACCTAAGAAAAGACTTGAACCTCGACTTGAACACTGAGACTGTGTCTGAGTCCCGAACACTGATTGGAAGGCTGTTCCTTAACTGTGGGGGTTTATAAGAGAAATCGTATCCCCCTGCTGTCGTCTTCATTATTTGAGGTACCAACAAATAGCCTGCACTGTCTTATTTGAGTTAAGCAGAAGGAAGTTATCAAGCATTAACTGTCAAATGTCCTTTACAAACTCCTCAACATTGTTAAGATGATCTTTCTCTCATCTGGTGTTTGTGGTGGCAAAATAAAAGCAGAATATGTTCTGCTATGTCGTTAAAGAATATATAATAATGTCATAAAAATATTACTGTCACATAGGGTTAGAGAAAAAAGTAGAACCAAGAATCCTGTTCTGTTGTAGTTGTATAGATGTTTTACAGCCATGTCTTCAATCTAGGTAGAACTTTTATGCTACGTGCTGGAACATGCCTGCCAGAGTTTTGCAACTGGTTTTTGGGTCTGTATAGGAACGTTCTGCCGGATCGCTTGCCTGATGAAACTCTAAGCCTAAGGTTTGCTCATGTTATTAAAGATGGAGCACTTTGGTGTGGTCAGCCATCCATAGTTCACTCTCAGCATCCACAAACCCAGGCTTGGTACTTTGCTAGTAATGAGCGAGGTCCAGACTACAGGGTCAATAATTCATAGCGAGTGCAATTCAGTTGGGGAAGCCAGCGATGGGTAAGACAGGGTCCTCCGCTGCTCGCCCACTGATCTTTTTTCACCGCCGTAGTGTCAAGACCACCACTAAATCTGACTCAATGCAAGTCCATCTGTCTGCCCTACTGCGTTATTAAACAGAGTTCAGCCATGCTGCCAATCCACCGGCTGCTTGTCCATTCTGCACGGCTGCTCTGATCAACTCTCGGTGTACCTGTCATTGATTCTAGTCATGGTTATTGATAGTAGGGCTTAGCTAGTGGTGGTCCAAGTCATAGCAAAGCAACTGGTCTGTTCTGACATGGAAGTTGTCAATGTCAACTTAATGTGTGAACGGAATGAGAACAGTGCGGCACACGGCCGTGGAGTGTGGAGATACAATTCAACAAAATCAACATCTTCCCAAAAAAAAAAAACGTCGAAAAGTTTTCTAAATTTCCAAAAAGAAAAAAAGTTTAAGCAAATTTCCAGCTTGAAACAATTTACTTGTACATATACATCATGATGATATTTTATTGCAATTATCTATTGTTTATTCTTACATTTTCTTGGCGGTCTCTGAGAGCTATCAAACAAATTTGGATGTATCGCTACAATGACAATAAAGTCTCTCTTAGTCTTGTTTGTATGTACTTTGTGTGTAAAGTAACAACAGAAATATTTCAATATGATTCCATTCTATTCTATTCTATTCTATTCTATTCTATTCTATTCTATTCTATTCTATTCTATTCTTGTCAGACTGCAGGCAGCCAAGTATCAGCCTCCAAACATGGCCGACAACAAACTGCAACTCCCAAGCTTTACATACACTTTCCGTTTCACCTAGGTGCTGATTACAATTAAAAGCAGACACACTCTATTCACACTATGCTCACACTATTTAATACACACACATTGTAAAGTAATGCTCTTTGTGATTCAATCCTTAGACTTACTGAACCTTTTATCTGTATTGATATCTCTTTGCCAAATTATTATTGATATCTCTTCGCCCCTGTTTTTTGTCTTTGTTTTGTTCGACTGGATCCTGTTTGTAAACTGTCCAAACTTTTGATTGTTTTGACCAGAACACTGCTCTTAGATTAGGTTTTTACAACTGGGTTAATAACGACTGTTAATTAATTCTTCACTTGTGTCCACTTCCGTGGGCTTCTTTCTTATATGTCTTACATGACATATAATATAATATAATATAATATAATATAATATAATATAATATAATATAATATAATATAATATAATATTCTCCAGTCTAAAAGAGAACTCTCTAAATCCACTGAATTTCTCTGAAATTGTTTAAATTAGCAAGTACTCTGCTTGACTTTTTTCCAATCAGGTATGAACAATGTCAGTGCATTAGAGTCCAAATGTGAATATGAATGAAGGAGTAATAACAGACAATTTACGTACGAAATCAGAATATCATGCAGTTTTTTGGATTAATAATAGATATGCTAAATGGGGTTATAAAAAAAAAAAAAAAAAAAAAAAAAAAGGCCCATTTGCGGACACTTTCCCAGGAAATCCATCTGAGCTGTGATCCATTTGACTAGTACGTTATGAAGGTTATGAGTCCTGTCGTATCTGTCGGAAATGTGAGCGGGCGAGTTGGTTTTCCCACCGTCTTGCATTATTAAATCATACCACATGCATCTTTTTATCACGGGCCTCTGTTCGAAACACGTGTAAGCACCTGCCGAGCCTGTGGCGCTTAATGACCGTCATTATCAGGAGGCATATGTAAAAATACCGCCTGTGAACGACAATCTCTGTTATTAGCTGTCATCGTGGAGGTGAATCTATGTTCAAATAAGAGGTAATAACCATGTAGGGAAAGTGATATGTCTCTCCTGGGAGAAGGTGTGTATGGTAGAAAGGGCGCGTTTGGCAGGGAGGTGGGAGGTTGAAAAATCGCCGCGGCGACCAAATGCAGATATTACAGCGTCCGAGTGTCATGCTGCTATTTGTCAATGTCCCAGGGCCGCTCTCTCATTAAGTGGCCACTGGCAGGCTGTGACTTAATTTCCTTAAGAAGACCAGACGCCTGATTCAATTGCGCCGGCACTGCGGAAAGGAGGGGTGTCGCCGAGTCCGAGATGAATGATCACGTGCTCACGCCCTGACGCAGGTAAAGATTCGCTCTATTAAATGTTGTGGGTATAATTTCCCGATGGGTGATTCATGGTTCGTGACCTTGGCTCCGGAACCCTCAGGGCTGCAGTGGAGTTAGCACTGTAAACTCGGCTCACCTGCTGTTCTCCTTATCTCCCAGTTCATTCTGTAGAATTCAGCCTGTCTCTGCCGGGATGGATGAGAGATGTTTGGCCGAGAGCTAAGGTGATCCATTTCTCTCAGAAAGTCCATGGAGGGTTCCTGGATTCAGACTAGTGTCCATACATGCTCAGTGTTCTACAATGTGTCCACATTTAACTAGCACTTAGGAATGTTTCATTAATATAGACAGTACCACTTACATAATAAAATTACAAAAGACCCGTTTGCAGTACAAATTGATTGCCATGGATAAAAAAATACAAAACTACCGGAGGCCTTACTGTTATAGAAAAATAATCACAGACAGCCTGAAGGTGGAGGTATAATTATTATTCTTTCCATAATATGAAACAGTGCCGTCTTCCTCTCACACATTGCAAACGCAAATTGCCAACAATTATTTACCCTAATTTATTAAAAAAACAACACAATACTTTTTATCTGCTCTCTTTTCATGATTAAATCTAATAACACAGGTTCACTCCTGTCATTGCTTATATTATAACAGCTATGAAAAAAAGCATTCTTTAAATTTTATTTTCTTTACTTAGAAAAAAAACATTCCTGATACTACACATAGCACAAACTGTGGAAAACCAGCCACGCCTCCACTCTGCATTCAGCACAATTAAAATTCATAAATCAAACAATTCTGTAAATTAAGGCGCTGCGCCTCGCCTTTACACTAATCACCTTCACCTGTCTCTAATTTACAGAATTGTTTGATTTATGAATTTTGATTCTGTCTAGATTTCAAATGTTCAAAATAACAAAAAGCACAAAAAAGGCATAAAAACCCCTTAAACAGTATGCCTAAGAGAAAAAAAAAAAAGTTAAATAAAATAAATAAATAAAATACAAATATTGAAAACATTCAGGTCAAAAAAACATTTAGGCTAAAAATAAAATGTTATATAAAAAATATAATAACCTGAAAATATAATGACCCAAAATATTCTTAATATCATAAATGTACATGAAAGTTTTACACAGGAAAATCCCCAACAAGCACTAAAAATAGTCTTTAAAAATCGGTCACTTTGTTTGTTATATTTATATGTTTATTCATTTAATATATTTTGTTTATTTATTTATTCGTTAATTTATTTATTTGTGTGCTACAAACATTCACGTCAGAGCCTAAATGAACTGTTCATCTACAGACCTTATGTTTATTTCACCAAACACGCATGAGCTGAAAATCAATATTAGCATAAAATATCTTGTCGTTTGCTTATTATTTTGTTAAATGACAGGAAAAAACTTGTTAGCTTTACATAAAGTGTAATGTTAAATTCACCTAAATTACATTTCTTCATGCTCTACTTTAATATCTAAAGTAATACAAGTAGTACATTCAGTTTTCATCTTACTCACCTTTGACTGATATTAACAACCTGACACAGAAACTGTCCATTCCACATTTAGTCTTCATTTGCTGTTATATTAACCTCCACTCTTCTGGGAAGATGTTCCACTAGATTTTGCAGTGTGCTTGTGAAGATTTTTGCTCCACAAAGGTGTTAGTAAAATCAGGTACTGGTGTAGGTGAGGTGAGGAGGCCTGGGGTGCAGTCAGCATTCACATTTATTCCAAAGGAGTTCAGTAGGGTATGAGCTCTATAGCAGGCCACTCAAGGTCTTCCACTTAAAACCATGTTAAGCATATCTTTATGGGGCTGACTTTGTGCACAAGGGCACTGTCACGCTGGAACCGGTTTGAGTCTCTTAAATCAAGTGCATCCAAATACAAGGAAACTTTCATCAAAACACGTCCTACACAATTGTGTGGCTCCAGCTTTGTGGTAACCGTTTGGGGGAAGAACCACATATGCATGGAAAAGTGTCCCAATACAAAATTACTTCTACACATCTTTTCAAACTAAAGCACTGGAACCTTCATCTAGACTTTGACTGGATTTACACTTTGGAAAATTGACTTGGAACATTCCAAGATCCCTGCACGATGGATTGTCCAACCCTAGCATAAAAACATTGATTCACTAGGATCAACTGATAAAAAAAAAACAGGCAATATTTTTGTGTAATCTTTCATTATGTGATTTTTTTATTTATTTAATTTTAATATAGATAAAAGAGTGTGGTGAAAATTATTTTATCAAATTATGCCATGTCTTAATTTTTCTTTCCCTCAGCTATTTTGCTTCTTAAAAAAAATATAATGGCCTATAAAAAGGATATTAAATGAAAAATCTGCAGTGATTTCTAATTATAAAGAAAAAGCAAAGATAAAACTTATACACAACCAGATAAAGAGTGTGTCTGACCAAATGCACCTGTTTGAGATGCAAATGAAACGAGAGAGAAGTCCTAACTGTGCGTGTAATTACTCCATCACGGCTTTTATCTGTACGCTAGAAATCTATTTGACACCAGATGAAAAACAATATATATAAAAGGCATATCTGTTCATTTATTTATGCCTTTCTGGGCTTTTGTTGTTGATGGAGTGTTTTTTTTTTTTTTTGGTGAGTACAATATGAATTATCTCAAAAGTTATCCTTTGTGAAGTTTTGGGTTTGATGTCCCAAGTTGAATTTGAAAAAAAAAAGAAGAAAAAAATGCCTATGCTGTAAAGGCAGGGTTCCGGAAACCTCAAACATTTTCGGACAGATCAGAAATGTACATGTTTGGTGTCTCTTCAGCAGAGTGTACCTCAGGGTAGAAGGTTATTTGTTTCACATATAATTGCTGATACATATAGCAGAATACAATGCATGGACTAAAGTAGGTAGATTTCTAAATGAAATGAAATTATATAATAAAAGATTGTTGCGGAATGTTACAATTAATTTAAGACCTCAATAACAATAAACTGTATTTACATAAAAAAAAAAAAGATGAATTAATTAAATAATTAATTGCACATGTATTAAATAATCAATTAATTATATTGTACTTAATTAATTTATGTATATACGTTATAGTTGTCATGCTAGGATCAAGAGTCAGAAACCAAAATACAGACAGGACATTTATTAGCCTTGGGAAACAGACAGAAGCTATGTAGACGCATGCACCGGAAAACGGGTATACTCCAAAACACCGGTAGTCCAGAGATGATCACCAGAATGAACTGTAGATCGGATGGTAAATGAGTGAGAACAGGGGCCTTATAAAAGAAGGGTGTAAATTGGAGACAGGCGAAGGTGATTAGTGTAAAGGCGAGGCGCTGCGAGTGTGTTGAGTGCAGAGTGGAGGCGTGGCTGGTGGTTCTCTGACAATAGTACAAATTCTATATTCAAAAAAAATTCATTATATCACAGGGGGAAAAAATAAATATATAAAAATATATGTATAAAAAAGGAAACAATAGAATATTACATTTGAAATTAAAAAAAAATAAAGACAGCTATAAACAACAAATGTCATATTATAAAAGAAATTAACATTTATTAATAACAAAAACATTCAATAATAAAAAATACATCAATTAAAATAAAATATTATCCTTTTTATAGGTGAAATCAAGTTTGATAGTGTAGATGGAACTATTATGAACATGAAAAAATATGTGAAAAAGCACTATCAACACTTCTGTACACTTGAGATTACTGACATCTGTGATTGGCTAGTGTTACTGTGATTCAAAGAAGAGAGAGAGAGAGAGAGAGAAAGAGAGAGAGAGAGAGAGTAAGCCACATAGAAAGCATGACCAGTTTTTCCCTCTTGGACCCTCAGACACAGATGTCTGTGATATTGACAGGGTTCAAACTTATTATCCAAATTAACATTTTTCTGTCTCAACACCACTAGTATCATCAGTGGGATGAAACACACACACATACACACATACAAGAATTGTTGTTAAGAAAACAATGTAGTATCCCTTTGTGCGTGGGTTAAACGCATTCACACGCACACTAAACTAGATCATGGGCAGAGTATGTTTGCTCTGTTTTAGCATGAAGCTGTCAATCACCAGGAGCCAACCATACATTGTATCTAATCAAAGCACACATCAGCAGCCATGACAGTATTCTACATTATTGAAACTTTGGGAATACTACACTCTGAATTTAGGGCGACTGTGATGAGACAGAATATGTCTACTGACTGAGATTCTGAGTAGGAGTTTGGCACTTCTTTATATTAGTTGTCTTTAATGATTATTGGTTTGCAACATAGCACATCATGTAAAGTTTTGCAGTAAATTAAAAGATTTTATAGTTTTGTACCTTGTATATTTGTAATGGATTATAGAATACTATAACAATTTGTAGTGCATTTTTAAGTTGTAATATTTGGTAGCACCTTGCAAAGTTGTAAAGGTTTCTACTATGTTGAAAACGTTGTAAAGGTTGGTATTATGTTGTAAAGTTGTAAAAAGGTTTGTAGTATGTTTCGAGTTGTAAAGCTTTGTAGTGCATTTTAAATGTGTAATATTTTGTTGCACCTTTGTAAAGTTGCAAAGTTTTTTAGAATGTTTATTGTTGTAAAGGTTTGTAAAATGCTGTAAAGCTGTAAAGTATTGCGGTGCACTTTAAAGTTGTAATAGATGGTAGCACCTTGCAAAGTTATAAAAAAAATTGTGGATTGTTGTAAAGGTTTTGTAGAATGTTTAAAGTTGTAAAGGTTTGTAGTGCATTTTAAAGGTGTAATATTTTGTAGCACCTTGCAAAGTTGTAAAGGATTATAGTATGTTCTAAAAGTTGTACATTTTTACATTTTAGTACATTTTTGTTAAATGATTGACGCTGTTTATATTATATTGTAAAGGTTTGTAGAGTGTTGTAAATCTGTAAAGTTTTGTAGGGCATTTTGAAGTTGTACCATGTTGCACATTTCAAAGATTTAAAGTTTGGTAGTATGTTGTAATGTTTCATATATCATGACTATGATCACTTTAGAAAAGTCAAGTCAAGTCAAGAACCTTTTATTGTCATTTCAACCATATACACTCACCGGCCACTTTATTAGGTCCAACTGTCCAACTGCACGTTAACGCAAATTTCTAATCAGCCAATTACATGTCAGCAACTCAATGCATTTAGGCATGTAGACATGGTCAAGACGATCTGCTGCAGTTCAAACCGAGCGTCAGAATGGGGAAGAAAGGTGATTTAAGTGACTTTGAACGTGGCATGGTTGTTGGTGCCAGACAGGCTGGTCTAAATATTTCAGAAACTGCTGATCTACTGGGATTTTCATGAACAACCATCTCTAGGGTTTACAGAGAATGGTCCGAAAAAGAGAAAATATCCAGTGAGCGGCAGTTCTGTGGGCGCAAATGCCTTGTTGATGCCAGAGGTCAGAGGAGAATAGCCAGACTGGTTTGAGTTGATAGAAAGGCAACAGTAACTCAAATAACCACTCGTTACAACCGAGGTATGCAGAAGAGCATCTCTGACCTTGGTGCTACATTTAACAACATAAAGCTACATAACAGAAAACACAGCTCTAAGAGCTAGTAAGTGTCCTTACCACATAAAGTGCAGAAAGTCCAGACTTATACTGACAAGCTCTTCTGTGCAGTAGCTAGTGATATAATAAACTATTTGTCAAAAATTCTATTTCACTCAAAAAGTGTTCAATAGTGTTGAGGACAAAAATCTTTTTTAAACCATTCAAATGCTTTCAAACCAACCATGTAGAGCATATCTTTATAGAGCTGGCTTTGTGCAATGGAGCATGGTCATGCTGGAACAATTGTGAGTCTCCTAGTTCTATATACTCCTAGTTCCTCCAATGTTGTGGTAACAGTTTGTTAAAGAACCACATATGGCTGGAAAAGTCAGGTGTCACAATTCTTTTTTCCATATAAAATACTGTATGTTGTAAATATTTTAGTAACTAAAACTCCACTTCATAAAATGTCACTATAGCATTACATCATCATATCATCATCATTTCCAAATGTCTGAGTGTAAGTTGTTATTATAGAAACAATTCTATTAAGCTTAATAATAAAAGGAAAAACATTCTCAGAGCTGATGAAATCAAATTAACAGCTTCTGACTAATCAGAATCCAGAATTCTACAGAGATTTGTCTTTTTTCTGAAAAACAATCCATGTCCTGTTTGATTGACATGTCAGAGTATTGTGTGTGTCAGTGTGTGACAGGAGATCCAAACCACAACTGACATTTTAAAGTGAGTGTGTTGCTCTTTTTATGAATATGGTGAATTTGGGTGTGTTGATTATAGACACACACAAGTCTTTATATAAATTTCATCAAGGAGGCAGTGAACATATAAACTGCATGTGTTTGTGTGTCTTGCATCTTGTGCCTCTATTTGATCTCTTGATCCTGTAATGAGATGGGGAAGGGGCAGGCTCACTGAGCACAAGCCAGTTTCTACACATGTACTTCCTGTCATTACATTTACTCAATTTCTCTCTCTGTCTCTCTCTCCCTTTTTTTAATAATGAATATTTCAGAAGGTTATTGCAAGACGGCTTCTCTTTGAGTTTTTTTAATCCCTTGCCTCGTGTGTGAATAATTGTTTTAATGATTTAATTAATAGAATTGTATCCACAGATGAAAGACTTCATATTTTAATAAGCCAAAATGGTTTAAATTAAGGAAGAAGCCCTGCCTGTCAATTAAAGCTCATTGTATGCTCTCTCTCTCTCTCTCTCTCTCTCTCTCTCTCTCTCTCTCTCTCTCTCTCTCTCGATTCCCCGAGCTTGTGTGAGCTGCACCATTTCATTTCTTAATTGAGTCTTAATAAATAAACGCGATTAGGTTCAATCCCCCAACTTGGTCGTTTGAAACCTAATGGGAAGATCAGATGGCTGGTTGTGTGTGTGTGTGTGTGTGTGTGTGTGTGTGTGTGTGTGTGTGTGTGTGTGTGTGTGTGTGTGTGTGTGTGTGTGTTTTACATTTTCAAGCCTGTTCCAAATTAAAAAAATACTCTCTGATTTTTTATTTTTATATATATATATATATATATATATATATATATATATATATATATATATATATATATATATATATACCTGAAACATCACATTTCTTTGATTCCTATACGCTTTATCCACATGTGCCTGCACAAACTAGAAAGCAAAAATAAGTGGGTGTCATCTGTCTTTCTTTAAGTGTGATTCTCTTTAAGATATGTGTAAATGTGTAATTATTAGTTTTTGATTGTAAATTTGAAAAAAAATCATTTCACTGAATTTAACTGAAAGATGTACATTGCAGTTCTCATCGTGCTTATCATCAGCGTTGATCATTCCTAAACTGGAGCGCTGATCGAGGCACTGCCTGAGGGAATCTTAATCTTAATTGGCTTCTGCTTCTCTGGTAAAATCCACACCACATGTCCAGCACCATGTTGGACACCAAATTTGTTTTTGGAATTCTTCAAAATTTCCCAAGATGTAATAAGAAATAAAAATTTGATGAAAACAAAACTTTGAGCATTTATTAAAAAAGAGATCTTTTGCAGAGGACAGCATTGTTTTCTTTATTAAATGGTTAAAACGTCTGACCTATAACAGATTTATTTAATGCTGTTCACTTCGAATAGCATTAAATGAATCTTACGCTTTTTGCTTATTAGATTTTATAGACTTCTAATATCAGTACAAATCACACTGCATGACATGGATCTAATAAACTTGGCTACGATGTGTATGTAGAATAGGGATGGTAAGATTCACCGATTCGCATCAGTGCATAGGCATTAAAGTTAATAATGTGATGCAACAATTAAAAAAAAGTGTGCATCGAAAACAATTTGGCATTTGTTTTAAGATGCATCGTTTTTTTTTACAGATTCCGTGGATCTTCCCACTTCATCCAGGCCTGCCTCTGGATAGTGTTCTCTTCGACTTGAGACAATGTTCATTGTTGAAAGCGCAATACAAATAAAAATGAATTGAATTGAATTGAATCAATATTTTCTACATAGATAGATTTCTTTTTACTATACTCACGAGCGCATTCTCTCAGTGCCACTGCTGCTACGTGAAAATGACGTATCGCAACACTACGGAGACCGAGGCGTGTCCTGAGAGTCACATTGAATCTAGATTAACATGGCAGAGGTAGAGCTGCATCTTCCTGGAGACAGAACAGGAAAAGCGTACTAGTATAAACTAAAACTAGTTTTATTTCATTTGGTTTTTTTTTGCACTACAAAAGCCTGTTTGTAAAAGGGCCATGAGAGTTTAATAGGACTGCACTCGTCCAGCTTGGACTTGTACAGCTTCTCACCTGGAAGCTACAATTCTATAATGCTATAAGATTTCATGCAGCATTCTTCATGACATGTTCATTGTGGCATCTAAATGACATGATGAACAAGTAAGTATTCAGCTGCTACACTTCCAGAAGATTTTCATCCTTATTGGAATCCCACATATAAGTAAACTTTTTATCTCTTTTCACCTCTATGGTTTTTAAGTTTCAGGGCCATGTTGCATCAAGCAACACATCATCAAATTACATTGTAAATCTTTTAGCGATTTAGAAGACATCGGGTCATAGCAGCAAAGACATTACGAGAGGGACAACCTAAATTTCTGACACTGTCTTAGGAAGTAGGACTGATTGTTCCACGTTGGTCATCTTTCATCTGTGACCACATTTATTTTTACAATGTATACCAGCCATTAGAAAGTTTCCATATAAGGAGCTGTCTCCTGTTTAGAGATGAACCTGACCTGAAACTGATCAAGGTGTACCATTTCCCTCTTAACATAATAAACATCACGTCTAAAGCCACCTCAGATCAGTACGTTGTCTTAGATTAGTTAAAATTAGCAATATGTAGCATATAATTAATTTGCTATACAATTCTATGTTTAAACGAAATGAGTTGTCACCATACTTATAGCCATCAGTCTGCCTCATCAGTCTGCCTCATCACCTGAGGAAAAAGAGAATCCAGTATTTAAATATGAGCCTTATTGGTGTCTCTTTACTCCACCGATCTCTGTTCATCAATTTGCTCATTTGTTTACCGTCTGTTCTGTTGATTGAATTTCCCTTCATTAAAGCCATTTTAACAATATTAAAGTGTACACTAAGTATGTAAGGAGCAGGACATGTATTTTGATGACTGACAATTTGATCACAAACCAAATTTAAGGTAAGAAATCAGGTTTCCTCAGAAATCATCGTTTGGCAGAATGTGGCTTTTTACACAATACAATCTCATATTGTATGATTTCATTATGAAATTATAATATTGGCTGAAATCCTTGGCCATAGCCAACGCATTCAGTTAATGTCAGTTTTTAGTCATTTTTTCAATTTCAGAGCATATACACAATTATCTCATGTGTACAACTGAGCAGTAAGAGGTAAGTGGTCTTGCTCAAAGGGTCGAGCAGTGATGATTTAAATTCACAACCTTCTGATCAGAAGTCCAACATCCTAACCACTGAACTACTTCACCATGTCATCTGACAGACTTTTATACAAAACTTTCTACAAACATTGTGAGAAATAAATGACACGTTTAAGGCTGCAGAACACAATCAGTGAAAAATCTGACAAGTAAATCAAAACATTTACTTAAAAAGGCAAAAAATAATTTGATCGGCAAACACATTGAGCAAAACAAGGATCAAAGTAAGCAGAAAAAGCATGCCCAAGGGTGTTAGTAAAGTTACTGATATAGAAGAGGTGAGGAGGACTGGGGTTCATTCAGCATTCGCATTCTTCCCAAAGGGGTTTACAGCTCTATAGCAGGCCACTCAAGATCTTTCATCCCAACCCATGCAATGCATATCTTCATGGAGCGGGCTTTGTTCACTGGGCCATTGTCATGTTGGAACAGGTTTAGTTCTTCTAGCTTGAGTGAAAGAAAAACCGTATCAAAAGACATTTTGTAGAATTCTGTGCCTCCATCTTTGTGGTAACAGTTTGGGGAAGAACTACATACAACTGAGAAAGTCGCATGTCCGAATACTTTTGCTCTTATAGTGTATGTTTCAGTTTTAAAACCCGATGCAATTCAGGTTCAGCATTTTACAAGGTAAAGTGATTTGTTTCTGTGTGAGTGTGTGTGTTGGTGTGTGTGTGTGTGTGTGTGTCTATATACTGACAGTATTGATGCCTCATGTTAGGGCTTTTCTCGTGGGTCGCCGGCTCTCATTCACAGGCCTTATTTGTTTAATCAAAGCCAGAATTACATCTCTGATTCACTGAATGGTTCACTTTGAACGTGGACTTGTTCCAGTGAAGTCTCACTCATTATTCTATTAAACTTTATTCTTAAAATTCACAAATCTTTTGTTCCTTGAACAATTTTTTCCCGAAATTCCATGATTTTCGACGTGTTAACTCCGTAAGTGTGACCGTCATTCAAACATGGTGTCAGAAGACAACGGAAACATATAAAACAGTAAAAAGAGGAAAAAGTAAAGTTTTAATCGGAAATACTTTTGTCCATTTTTTTTCTCTCAAAAAGAATGGCAGAAGGCTTCCGAAGACTCGAACCGTTAGTTTTTGACTGCAACATTGACAAGAACTGCGAGTATTTGCGCAAGAATATGAAATATTTATAGCAGCTGCTCATTCGGACAAGGATGCCAAGACACGTGCATTTATTCTCCTTAATTTGGGTCTTTCAGAAGCCATTGAGAGAGAAAAGCCATAAATCAGCTCAAACCAAAGAAAGATTTCACAAATAGTACAGAGGAGTCCTTCTATGTGGATGGCGTGTCAATTAAAAAGACTGCTATACAATCAGTGGAAATAAGACCTCCAAAATCTGAAATGATTTGCATAATGCACATCAATGGACAATCAGTTGATTTCAAAGTTGACACAAATGCCAAATGTAATGTAATATCTGAATCGCTGTTCACAAAGATTAAAAGAAAAGAGGAATTAAGCTCATCAAAGAACACCAAGCTTGTAGACTATGGGGGTGAGGAAATTCCCACAGCAGGCCTAGCCACATTCACTTCAGGAATGGTATACAACCTATTGTTGTGCAGAGAAATGTACAACCATTGATGGGTCTACCTGACTGTCGGCAAATGAAACTGTCTCATTTAACAAAGAAATGTATCGTACGTAATTAGAGGAAAACTCAGTAACATATTGAAACTGGACCCAGCAGTGGATCCAGTGATAAGACCAGTATGGAAAATCTCAGCGGCTAGGCAAAGTAAAGTTAAATCAGAATAGCAAAGAACGGTCAATATGGGTGTTCTTATTCCAGTCTCAGAACCCACTTAAATGGATGTCTTCATTGGTGGCAACCCACAAAAATCTCTGAGGAAATAAGTCTATGCATTGATCCAAGAGAGCCTAACAGGGCTCTCCTATGTCCACACCACCCTCTGCGGACTGTGGAAGATGTTGCTGCTCAAATGGCAAATGTTGCTGTTTTTTCTGTTCTAGCTGCAAAGAGTTCTTTTTGGCAAGTTTCTCACGAACAACATTAAATTCCCTGTTTAGAAGTTTTCAGTTTCAACACATGCCTTTTGGAATCAAATCAAATTCAAATTTTATCAGAAACAGCAAGTGAGGTTTTCCGAAGAGCCATGGAGCAAATATTCGCAGGCTATACATGTGCTATTATAGTTGAATGATGTTCTTGTGGGAGGACGAGATGTCAAAGAACATGACGATAATCTCAAGAAAGTTCTGGATCGTGCCCGAAAGGTCAACCTGAGACTAAATCCTGTCAAAGACAGGTTTTAGCTGTCAGAGGTATGTTACGTAGGGCATGTGTTCACAAGTGAAGGACTGAGGTCAGATCCTTCTTAGATTAAAGCAATCACACAGATGGAGGCCCTCGAAAAATGTTCAAGCCTTGCAATGCTTTCTAGGGATGGTCAATTATCTTGGAAAGTTTATTCCAAATTTCAGCAACCGCTCAGAATGTCAAAAAGATCGAATGGTGTTGGCTCACTCAGCATCAGGATGCATTACAATCTCACCAACATTGAGATACTATGATGTTTAAAACACTTCCAATTGATCTATCTATCTATCTATCTATCTATCTATCTATCTATCTATCTATCTATCTATCTATCTATCTATCTATCTATCTACCTATCTACCTATCTATCTATCTATCTATCTATCTACCTATCTACCTATCTATCTATCTATCTCGACAAAATTATTAGGTGTGGCTTTATTTTGATAATTTTCTTTGAATTGTGACCTTTTTTTATTATGATGATTTTTTTTTACTTATTTATTTACTTACTTATTTTAATTTTTTACTTTACTTATTATTATTATTATTTTTTATTATGATGATTTATTTATTTTCACATGATTTCCCAACCCAACAAATTAATTATTCATTCATCTCCATGGGCTTTTTTTTACACAATAGTTTATTTTTTTGCCTGTTTTTTTTTTTTATATGTAACCTTTTACAAAATTCAGTCATTCATTTAATTTTTTTTTATTTTTTATTTTATTTTTTAATTTACTTACATTTGAGTTTTTCCTTACGTTTATTTCCAAGTAGGCCAGCTCAAATCCAGGATGTGATTTGCCCCATATTTTCCCTACATTTAATTTTGAAAACCACTCTAATTGTTTTGTATGTCCCCCGCTACAATGATCTTGTCCTTTTTCATTTTAAATGTCACTGTCTGCACAAAAATATTAATGTTTTCAAGATGCAAATATGTCGTCGAGAATAGGAGGATGATGAAGCATTTCTGCGTGGCTCAGACACCTAATAGACTGCTCGATTCAATCTCCGCTACCGTAATCTCATTCGGGACGATTGGATTATTTAATAAAAATGCATCACACTATCGTGAAAACAGATTGTGTCTGTCAGATTGCTTGGCGACGTGAGGTCACAGGTGTAACACTATCTCCGAGGTGCCACGTTCCACGTCCTTATGGTCACTTCCTATGAATTGAGTGGATTGATCCACATACAAATTAGGTTTGTCCTCAAAGGGGCCCCCGTCGATACATTGACTCCTTTTATGAGGCCCATCAAACAGCCATTATGGGGAACGGGGGGAGCGTGTCCTGGGGGAAAACTCCACTGCTGACGGATGGGAGAAGAGAAGAGAAGAGAAGAGAAGAGAAGAGAAGAGAAGAGAAGAGAAGAGAAGAGAAGAGAGGAGGTGGAGAGGAATAGAGGAGGTGCCTATGCCTCGGTCATTTGTGACAATGTGTCAGGAATCAGGGATTCGGCTGCTGGGACAAAACCGATCTAATTCAGCTTAATTATTAGATAACATTTCATAAAGACTTGAAATTGACATCAATACAAGCAGATGCAGTCTGGCATAGAGCTTTAATTACATTAGGAACACACACACACACACACACACACACACACACACATATATACAAGTTGTATTGCTTGCTTGGTTTTAAGGAGAACTGGAATTGAATATACTACTGATTTACTTTGGAAGATTTTTTGGAAGACGATGTGAGTTTGATGTTCTGACCCAGTCGTATTTTGTCAAACTCCTTCAAATCTTACGCTTGCCCATTTTTCCTGCTTCTAATACATCAACTTTCACAAAATGTTCACTTGCTGCCTAAAAAACCACACCCACTAACAGGTGCCACGATGAAGAGATAATCAGTGTTATTGACTTTACCATTTATAATGTTATAATGTCAATGGTTTGCCCTATCAGTGTATATTGGCTGTGTCCAGCGGTTCAGATTGCCGAATTGGCTTGTTTTTCTAGCATAGAGATCTCTTTTGTCTTTAGGTTGGTTTATCCTTTTAAATGCAGTCTTCACAGGCAAAACCCTGGTTTACAAACTTTCTAACAGCTCACCTGGATAACAACCAGCACCTATCAGTTGCATGTTCCAATATTTCTGATAACTTAAAAAATGTGTGGGAAAACATTTTCAAAACAAAAGTTGTTAAAGATATACAGTAGATGTAAATATATGGCAAATAAATTCTGATCTATTGTTTTATTGTCTAATATTTGTCTTTTGAGGTCAAATCCAAATTTCTTTAGTATCTATCTATCTATCTATCTAGCTAGCTAGCTAGCTAGCTAGCTAACTATATTATATATCTGTCTGTCTGAATGCTGGTTTGTCTGCTTGTATACGTAGCTATATTATATATTTGTCTGTCTACATAATTAATAAATATTTATCAGTCTGACTTCATGTTTGTCTCTTTATATGGCTTTATTATAGTACATCCATACAAGACTATTTTGTATATCTGTCTGTCTGTATGTCTGAATATCTGTCTACATGAATATACTAATAGTCTGTGTCTTCTGTTTGTATGATTATAGGGTATATGTGTCTGCACTAAATGATCTTTTGTTTAATCACTTCCTGTATTTGATCAATTTATCAACATAGAGCAAACCAAAATAAGACCACTGTGTGTCCCACTCCTTAACCCACTGCTCTAAAGCAGCCATCTGCGATCTGTGAGGCTTTCAGAAACAAAACACCGCTGTCACCTTTTCTCCTCTTCTTGAGTAGCAAAAGTTCAAGCTTTTCATTTCCACCACTTTGATATGCACGCCTGCTTTGCTTTCCCCTGGACTAATAAATATGCACCATTTTAAGTCTAATTGTTCGAGAAAACTCTGTTTTATGTTTCAGTAATGGTAATAATGCATGATAGATGCATAAAATTAGCATACATTTTCCAAGACCAGGAGAATATCTGATTGTCATGCCATAGAGGCTTGCTACAAGTTTGGTGGTTAATTTCATTATCTCCTCCTCTTTGTTTAAACCTGCACTCTAGAATAATTGAAAAACATAATAAGAGATTAGCTTTTAGCACATGATGAGCAGCTAATGGCTGCTGATATAGTGTTTAGTATTGCTCGAGGAAGAACGCTTGCAGAGGAGCATTTCTGTGATATTGCACATCAGGTCTCAGAAACAGATACTTGGCTCTTTACTTATCCAGAGTGGAGAAAAGGGCTAAGAAATTCACTTTGGACCCCACACACCCAGCCCACTCTCTCTTCAAACTGTTGCCTTCTGGTCGGCGCTACAGAGCTTTGTCCACCAGAACAGCCAGGCCCTAAAACAGTTTTTTCTCGCAGGCTACAATCAGCATGAACAATTAAAATATTCATAACTACACATTGTCCATCATAACTGACACATTTGCACATAGAATCCAAATGGTCCATTTGTAAACTGCACACTTGTTAATAACATCTGTACATTTATTTAACAACTTTTTTACTATGTATATATTGCATTATTTACCTGTCTGGTTTACTATTCTGTTACACTATGTCTTTACTTCTGCACTGGAAGCTCCAGACACCAAGTCAAGTTTCTTGTGTGTGTAAGCATACTTGGTAATTAATCCATTTCTAATTCTGATTCTGATTGGCGTGTTTGGGTGGTACACAGAGCTACACAAGTCCTTCCTGATAGGTGTTATTCAGTGGTATTAGAGGTAGACTGTATAGAAAAAAGAATTGGGTCACCTGACTTTTCCAACCATAATTGGTTCTTTCCCAAACTGTTACCTCAAAGTTGGAGGCACGATGTACGATGTCCTTGGATGTGCTAGAATTACATATTCTCTTCATTTGAAATAGAAGACCTAAACCCAACACCCGTCCATCCTTCTAAATGATCTCTTATTTGTTCTTTTAGGCATATCCTCAAAGGCAGAAGACATTTAGGTATATATACAACCATTACACATAAAAAAATGGTTTGGACATGTGCAGAGGAGGGACATGGGGTATATCAGTAGGTGAATGCTGAGGATGGAGCCACCAGGAAGGAGAAAAAGAGGAAGTCCAAGGAGGAGGGTTATGGATGTGGTGAGAGAAGACATGCAGGTAGTTAGATTGAAAGAGGAAGATGTAGAGGACGGCTGTGGGTATGGAGACGGATGATCCACTGTGTCGACAAAAGCCAAAAGAAGAAGAAGATGATTAAGCATTTAAAAAAAATTATAAAATTTATAAATCTTATTTTGTTTTAGAGATTAATTGATTCCTAACATAAACTTAAATCCAAAGTTTTAATATACACAGTAGAGATGTTAAAAGTTCATTGGTCATCCATGATGGAAAAGTGTTTCTCTAGAGAGGATCTTAAGAAGAACCCTATGAGGAAGCAGTATATATTTCCCCAATATATTGCAACGTGGTAGCAAATATTTCATGTCCTGGTATTGGTGTGTGATCTGTTTTGGGATCTCCAATCTAAAGAACCCCATAAAGATCTAAAGACTGAGCCTTGCTGAAGGATTGTTAACACAGTAAAATGTTTATCTGGATAAATTCACAAATCACAAGCACAAAGTCAAAACATGGGTGGAACCTAAAATACAGATTGAAACTATACAATGATGTGAGAGAGTGTGGGCCTGGTAAAAAAAATATAAATCACATGTTACTCATTCTTTTACTCATCTAAAAAACATTGTCTACAAATAGAAAATTTACAGATTCAAAAATGCAGTCACCAAAGATCTTATGAATTACAAACCTATAGTGGAACCCGGTTATGTCGATGTCCTAGGGGGTTGCCAAAAAGCATCGAGGTAACCGATGATCGAGATAAACGAAAATCAAAATGGCGGCAATATATTAACGTGCTTGAAATTTCTTTATGTACATGATGTACGTTAATAAATGAGAATGTGCATGCACGTGTTTTTGAAGGGTTTTTTTACACAACAGCGTTGCCGCGATTTGTTTGATGAAGGCATGCTATAAAAATACATAGAGTACATGTTTATCTGTCAGGAATCCATACCATAAAGTTATGGGAAAAAGAAGTGGAAGCCAGGCTGATAGAAGAGGTGACCATCTGTGAGCAACAGTATGGTTTCAAGCCAAGGAAGCGCGCCACAGACGCATTATTTGCTTTAAGGGTGTTGATGGAAAAGTATAAAGAAGGTCAGAAGTAGCTGCATTGTGTGTTTGTGGATTTGGAGAAATTGTACACCAGTGTGCTGACAGAGGAGTTGTGGTATTGTATGGTGTGTCATAGATGTATGTGAGGGTGGTGCTGGACATGTATGAGGACAGTGTGACAGCAGTGAAGTGTGACATTAGGTTGAGAAGAGCCTGGAGAGGTGGAGGTACATGCTGGAGAGAAGGGGAATGAAAGTCAGTAGGAGTAAGACAGAGTACATGTGTGTGAATGAGAGGGAGGGCAGTGGAGTGGTGCGGTTGCAGGGAGAAGAGGTGGAGAAGGTGGAGGAGTTCAGGTACCTGGGGTCAACAGTGCAAAGTAATGGAGAGTGTGTTAGAGAAGTGAAGAAAAGAGTACAGGCAGGGTGGAGTGGGTGGAGAAGAGTGACAGCAGGAGTGATTTGTGATAGAAGAGTATCTGTGAGAGTGAAAGGGAAAGTTTATAGGACTGTGGTGAGACCTGAGATGTTGTATGGTTTAGAGACAGTGGCATTGAGTAAAAGACAGGAGGTGGAACATGCAGGTAGTTGAGACGCAGATGATGCAGATGTAGTGGACAAGGGGGGAACAGCCGAAAACAAGAGGAAGTAAAAGAAGTGGCAAGCCTTGTATTTCACACTTTTGCCTTTACTGGTGTCCTACCTGAATCAGTCCACCACTTAATACCATCATTATAATGTCACAGCTACTGAAACCAATATATAATCAATATTATACATAAATGCAGTATAACAGACAGGAATCTTATACGGTGGGGTGAGAATGAATGGCATTACTAAAGTAAGAAACCCAATGAACACAATTTAACAAGTCTCCTTTCACTGTAGCCACAACTGCACCTCCTGCATACATCATCTCTAGCAGAAGCATGAATATTTCTTCATAACATTTTTTCCCTGTACATTACAGTTTTTCTGGGGATTGAAATTAAGGCAAATTCTGTGTTTTTGTGTAAATTCTACAGGAAAGAAAACATAAAAGTGTATATATTGCATGAAAAAGCTTAACAACTGTTTTAAACTGTTCTGGCCGACCTTTCCTTACGGTGTCCAGCTTTTCTTAAAAGAAGTCTGTCTTGTTAATGTCCTCATACATGTATTTTCTTATCAAATTCTGCTCCTCTGTCGGCCATTGTGAAATGAAAAAACAGCTATTAAATCTACACAAATATTTTTGCAGTTTGCTACAGATTCGGTTTGTGAGCTCTGACTAGTGCCCTCTTTGAACATCTAATCAAAAGATGTGAAAATGCCTGCTCTTTGTAGCAACGCACCCAAAAGAAATGCTATAAAATGAACATAATAAACAATTGGAAATTATTTTATACATATTCCTGGAGAAAAGTACTGTATATTATAACATAATTAGAGAAGGCCTTGCTGGCTCTGAAGGCCCACCACAGCCAGGATTGTGAGTATGAGCAATCTGTGATTCATAAGTTTTTATGATTATATAAGAGTTAAGATTGCAAAAAATATATATGGCACAGCTCCAGATTCTACTAAAAGCATTTCTTGATCAATCTTGAACTACTTCATTGTTTCTAGAAGTTTATTTTCCCTTTTTCTTTCTAGCCTGTCCTAGCATCCTTAGCAAACACTTCTTAGCAGTATTTCAGAAGCCTCACTGCTGCGCCCGGTATCCCCTGTTGTTAACGTACTGTGGCTTCTCTATAGCTTCTTTTTTTTTTAAAAAGGGGAAGAGAATGAAAACAGTGGCTTTGTTGTCAAATTCTTCACACACATATCGCATATTCATGCGGGTGTGTTTAAGCGCTTTTTTGCTGGCATAAGCAGGCAGCATTGCTGAGCTCGAGTCTCTCGCACCCTCTTTATTTCTTTTTACAGTAGACATCTGCGTTAAAAATGATTTGCGCTTTTGATGCGTTTTTTTTCTTTTTCTTTTTTTTCTTCCTCGCACGTTAGCCGTTTCAGAGGCTCCGGATGCGCAGGTGTGACAGCGCCTGCGAGGCCTGCAGTGGCACATGAAGGCTGCGTGCTTACGCTTGTGACTGTGATTTACCTCATATCATTTCACCCCGTACAGAATTGCTTTGAATTAGCTGGCGATGTGCAGCGGAGACTCACAGAGCCTTTGTGCTGATACAATATCTAGCCAATTTGATCTGACAAAAGGCGTGCATCTCTGGTTTACAAAAGCCCAGAAACTCGTAATGAACAAGGAAATGCTGAGCTAGCACTAACATGACCTGTACAAACAGACATTCTTACTACTGAAATTTTATGCTAATCAGTGCTTCATTGTGATTGGTCAGAATGTTTTTGCATTATTCTGATACAATAACTGTCCAATCACAAGCAGCCAAAACGCTACATAATCTAAAGGTACTAATAAATGTAACGTCTGGTAATTGAACAAAAAAGTAATTATAAACTTACTGATGTTTTGTGTAAGGACTATTATTTAACAATTTATTTAACGATTTTACATGTATGGAAGGAGTCCCTGGTGCCAGCGAATCAGGACAAAACTTCATTAAAAACACCTGAGCTTAAGATTTGCTTTTTGAACAGCCGATTCCACATCTAATCCCCGTTTGCTGCTATATATTTCTTCACTCTTCTGGGAAGATCTTTTACTCGATTCTGTCCTCATTCAGCCATAAGGTTGTTTTCATTCATGGCATTTAGCAGATTCCCTTGTCCAGAGAGATGTACAAAAACTGGTTCACTAGGTTGCAGACTCAGGATACCATCAGCTTTAAACTTGGTTGGGGGAAATTATATATAAATACATAAAAAGAAAAAAAAGCTCCAGTTTAAGTCTCAGGAATATATATAGGTGTTCACCCATCCTTTGAAGGGAGCCAGTGGCTCATCTGTTCAGACATTTAGGGGAAGTTTATTCCACCACCTCATGGCCAGAAAAGAAAAGAGTTTTGATGTTTACATATCTCGTACCTTGAGAGATGGTAAAACAAGTCAAGCTGTTAGTTAAAGTCAGCTACCGATGTAGGTGAGGAGGCCTGGGGTTTACGTCAGCATTCCAATTCATCCCAAAGATGCTAAATAGGTTTGAGATCAGAGTTCTAGAGCAGGCCACTCGAGATCTGTGACTATATCCAACCTATGTAAAGCATATCTTCATGTGCACAGGGACATTGTTATGTCTGAACAAACTTGTGCCTCATTGTTCAAGTAAAGGGAAAATTTGATTACATCCAAAGACTTATTCAATTGAGGTAACAGTTTGAGGAAGAACCACATAAACTAGATTAAAAAAGCTGTCCCTATACTTTTGGTGTATGATGTGCAGGAGACTGGATCAATGAATCTTATTAAATACTGAAATCTAGATCTCGTAGATCACTCATTTGTTGATACATGTGAACATTCAAATGCAACTCTTCTACTCAAGTACTCACTTTCTCAAGGTTCTCAAGTTTTACATTCTTCTGCTACTAAATACAGAATTAATTTTTTTTTTTTTAGATTTATGTAACTGTTTCATGGCTAAAAAAAAGGACTTTCTTTTATAAATTCTAAAATAAATGAAATGATTGTTGCCAAATTGCCATGGTATGGAAGATGAAAAAACACTTAATTTTTATTTATAAATAAATACATTATTTAATTAATTTATCTAAGTTTAATTTTTTTTTACTTATTTTTTATTTAGTTTTTAACTTATTTTTGTTTTTAGTATTGTTTATTTATTTATTTGTTCATTTATTTTTTATTTAACTTACCGTTGCTTTTCACTCACAGAAACTGGGGAAATCTGTTGATGTCCTGAAGGCTCATGGGAAGGAAAAGGCATTAGTACACTTATTGTCCACATTATTAGAAACACCTGTAAAAAAAAAATAATAATATGAATAATATGAAAATAAAGAGTTAGAGTAATACAATAGATGTTTTACTTCTAGTGCATGTATCAACTTTTTACACTTCAAAAATGTACACCCAGAATTACACAAGTTTCTCTTCAATTACAGAACACTGTAGAGCTACTGAGAATGGTTCCACATGAAGAGTCTAAAGAACCATAAGAATGGATTTGGATCCGTTTGTAATTTATATAAACAATTTGCTACAAAGGACTGCAATCACACTGAACAGTTTTTCACTCAAGTTCCATCAGTGAACAGTTCATAACCTCAACAAAGATAGAACTAGAATGAATGGACATCAGTGTGTCACATAGATGAGGGCAGGTTCCCATTAGGGTTTGGTTCCTCACAAGGTTTCTTCCTCATGCCATTTCAGGTAATTTTTTTATTGCCACTGTGATAAAATTAAGGGGACTAATTTATGACACAATAATGTATATGCACAATCTAGTTAATTCTGTAAAACTGCTTTGAAGCAATGTCAGTTTTTAAATAAATAAATAAATTATACAAATATGCAAATAGTCATAAATAAATCTGAATGCAATTAAATAGGTCAGTTGATTTACTTGTAAATAGCTTGGTTATACTCACTTATTTCAAACCCCCCAATTCATTTTCTATGGGATTTCATAATAATAGTTTAATATCCATACTGTTACATTTTGCAAATGGTATCAGTATGTATTTTTACCATTTTATTCAAACTAAACACAGCATGAAAATCCCCCGATGGAGCTTCATTGATCACACCCTGACCCTAGCTGAAGAAATTCTCCAAGCTAATGGCATCTTTGTCTGAGCTGTCGATAGAATCCGGACTGTTTGTGATGCAGTGTTACTGACTCTGTAGGGAATAGGGTCCTAACCCCGTGCTTTCTCCGTCACTGTCACGCTAACAGATGACCATGCAAGTAGTTGAACACTGAACTCAATAACAGCAGCACAAGTCATCTCGATTAGACCAAACGATTTTTTTTCTGTTTTGTATCTTACACTGCCTCTGCTACACTTATTTTCCTTTGGCTCGATCAATTTTCTAATCCTATACGTGCATCAGCTTCCGAAATAAAACATATACTGGATGCACAGGTTCATTTGCAATGCATCCCTAAGCACACAAACTTCATAAATGATCTTAATTAAGAACACCACCTGGAGCGCTTTCTTATTGATCAGGCCCGCCGCACTAAATCAAAACTACTGCTGGCTAGTTAACATAGCAAGCAACACATGATGCAATTCACCCCACTGAGCAAATATCAACTTTTTTTCAGTTCTTGTTTTTTCCAACTCAATGTATTTTTTAAAATCCTCTGGACCTTTTTTTTAATGTCTTGCTGCTATTCATGTTATGCCAAAAGGCTGATTTGAAAAAAGAGACGTATCCTTTCAGGGAACGGTGAGTATAAATATTTTGCTATTGATTAATACGTTAAGGGCCAAAAGTCTCTTTGATTCTTCGACTACGATGCCCCGTGTGATGGGATAATGGCCACACTTGGGCCTCAAAAAAAAAAAAAAAAAAAAGAAGCGCTATCCTCATGAGTTCGAAGACTTCCGATCACACCCACACTGTGTTCAATTTTACATCAGTGTTTACATGTGGCGTGTCCGTAGAGAGTGTGTGAGGTTTGTTTGAGGTCATGCCATGTTGACTTGAGGAACTTCTCCCAGTGTTGAACTTTTTTTACCTCTTTTTTTTGGTTAGTGCTTTTTTGGAAGCAAGGCAATCTCGGAATATGGCTTGTGTAACGAGAGCGTAAAAGTTTGTATGGATTTAAACATGTAGTGTATCCTGAAGTAATGCAAAAATCCAAAACTTAAAAATTTAAAGAAGAATCCAGACTTCTGGGAAGCTCAGAAAGCTGTTCAGAGTATATTCAAAAAGGGTGAATGTTGGTTATAAGCCAAGTTAGATGGACAATATGATTAGCATGTTGTATAACTAACAATACATTGTTACTTATACAAGTAGTCTTACAGTTACGATGGTTCAACTTATGTTTTTTTTTTTCATTTTACAAATATAATGTTTACACATTACAGTGTAAATTGCTTTGTTTTGAAAAATTATGTACTGTAACTTGTTAAATGATGAAATAAAAGTATACTATCCCATAGTGATCACCGTTCTTTAAAAATCTTGGGTAGTCTAGGCCATGTTTTAATTATTTTCAAGTTACGATGAGATCATCGTAATGCATCTCCATCGTGACTTGGGGACTACTGGTTCATATGTCAGGGGTCTCTAACCACCTGGCTATTTTGGATCATTTGGTACTGGGCCACACAGAAAGAATTAGAACCTTCTAATCCACTCCACTGGGCTCCACTTTGTGTAAACGTAAAGCCCTGCAAAGGGTGGTCAAAAACCGCCCGACACAATACTAGCATCCAACTACCTGCCTTTGAGCATCTTTACCACAGCAGTTGTCTGTGCAGAGCTCGAAACATCATCAAGGACTCCTCACATCCCAGTCACAAACTGTTTAACCGCCTTCTATCAAGAAGGAGATACAGGAACATACGCATCAGAACCAGCAGGTTCAGGGACAGCTTTTTTCACACTACTGAACTCTACACTACACCGTTAGATCACTGTATACACACTGTATAAACACTATATAAACACTGTGTATAACGGATTATTCTGCAATATGATGAATTGAGTTTCATTTTTATTCTATATATAATAATTAGGTTAATCATTAAATTAATTTCATTAATAATTAAAATATGAATACTTATTTTAAGAAGAAGGAGGATCATAGAATGACGTATAAGAGTGGGGGAAGGTGCACACAGGTGGATGTGTTCTATGTAGGAGATGCAACCTGAAGGAGATTGGAGACTGTAAGGTGTTGACAGGGGATAGTGTAGCTAGACAGCATCGGATGGTGGTCTGTAGGATTGTTTTGGAGGTGAAAAGAAGAGGAGGAGAGGAAGGACTCAAAGAGGAATAAAATGGTGGAAACTGATAGAGGAAGACTGTAGTGTGAGATTCAGGCATATGTGGAACTGTATGTGAAGTTGGACACTAAGGAAGGAGAAAAGGATTTATACCGATTGGTCAGGCAGAGGGAGCGAACTGGGAAGGATGTGCTGCAAGTTAGAGCAATAACGGATGGAGATGAAAATGTGTTGACTAGTGAGAAGTGTGTGTTGAGATGATGGAGGGAGTATATCGAGCAGCTGATGAATGAGGAAAATGAGAGAGAGAGAAGGTGAAGCAGGAAGTGGATAGGATTAGTAAGGAGGAAGTGAGAGCAGCAATTAAGAGGATGAAGAGTGGAAAGGCTGTTGGACCCAATGACATACCAGTAGAAGCATGGAGAGATTGAGATGGTTTGGACATGTGCAGAGGAGGGACATGGGGTATATCAGTAGGAGAATCCTGAGGATGGAGCCACCAGAAAGGAGGAAAAGAATAAGGCCAAGGAGGAGGTTTATGGATGTGGTAAGGAAAGACATGTAGGTAGTCGGGGTGATAGAAGCAGCAGTAGAGGACAGGGGGGTATGGAGATGGATGATCCGCTGTGCCGACCCCTAATGGGAGAAGCCGAAAGAGGAAGAAGAAGAAGAAGAAGAAGAAACTATGTAATATGATATTATATATACTACATGGGAGGTGGAAGCTCAGTGGTTAAGACATTGGATTTAGGGTATAGGTTTAAATCCCTGCTACACTAAGCTGCAACTCCTGGAGCAAGGCCCTTAACCCCATAGCTTCTAAGTTAAGTAAATGAGCTAACTATGTCGCTCTGAATAAGGCTGTCTGCCAAATACCATAAATGTAAATGATATACTTGTGATTATTGTGTGTAGTTATAGTCATGACCAACCCCCGGTATGTCCGTTCATGGAAAAAGTTTATGAAACTTGCGAGAAACTGGTCCGTAGTGTCAATAAGGTTGGGAAATGCTGCTGTGCGCGGGTTATTCAAATGGTTCAGTTCGATTTCTAGATGTGTTGCTGCACAGTTTTTCTTGGGTTATACTCATAATTTGAGTTAAATAACATAAAATTGTGTGCAAACGTTATCATGCCCCAAGTCAACACATTTATTATATTGGGTATCATCACTTTCCGATCAGAAGTCCAACATCTTAAGCATAGAGCTATCACTTAATACATATGAATCCTTATAGTTTAGTGGTCAAGGCTCTGGGTTACTGATCGGAAGACCTGAGGTTCAAGCCCTGGTACTCTTGGGTCTTCTAAGCAAGCATCTTAACCCTCTGTGCTCCAGGGGAGCTGTATCATGGCTGACCCTGCATTCTGAACATTGCTAGGATCTGTAAAGAAAGAATGTAGAGGACAGAGTAGTATGGAGACGTATGGTCCCCTGTGGTGACCCCTAAGGGGAGCAGCTGAAAGAAGAAGAAAGAACATT
>JBCEWE010000451.1:2254906-2394906 GCA_039877035.1 Silurus lanzhouensis
TAACATTACATTAAATACAGTGAAACATCTGCAGTTAGAATAATTCCTGTTAGCATTTACATTATAACAGCTACAAATTGTCGTCCCCTCAATGGCTTGTTTTTTTTCCCCATTTTAAAAGAAATGATAATAAAAAAAACTAATGATAAATAACAAAAAACTCAGGCCATGTCCAAGCAAATGCGTTTTTTTGTTTGAAAAAGCATATTTTTCTCTTCATTTTGGCCTTTCCATACGATTAAAAAAATATATTTTCAAATATATTTTGAAATTTATTTTAAAATATACAAAAAATGGCCATAAAATATATTTGCTATTTTCGAAAGTATATTTTAAAATCATCATTTAAAATCATATATTTCAATCCAAAAAAAAATAAATTCACATGAACATTTTGGGAATTTTTTTTTTTCTTACTGCATTTGTCAGATGCTTATCCAGAGCGACTTACAACTGAGCAGGGGAGGGTTAAGGGCCTTGTTCAGGGGCCCAGCAGTGGCGGCTTGGTGGTGGTGGGATTTGAAGAATTGTGACCTTCCAATCTAAAGTCCAATGTCTAAACCACTAAGCTCCAACTTCCCTACTGTGTTATCTTAAACATGTACATATACAGTAACACATTTCACAAATCAAGCAAGGAACATATATATATAAATATATATATATATAAATATATATCCTTATTCCTTATTTAACTGTAAGGTTGGAAATGTGTTTTCTTGACCCTAAAATATATTTAGAAATATATTTTGGTTTATTTAAGCATCACACATTTAATATTTTACATATATTTAAAATATTTTTTGTCCAAAATAATTATATTAATTTACCATATGGGTTCCAGTCAACAAATGCTAGCTTCTTGAAAGCGCTCTAAAAAAGAGAATAAATTTGAAAACAATGTTTTTGTGTCACGGTGTGGACTGTGAAAACAGAGGCTTTCGCAAAACAATGACACGTTTTTAATTACAGCACAAGGATGTAAAAGACTTTTCAGACTTTCAGACTTTTCAGTGTGCGTAAGCAATTTTAGGAAAACAACTAAAAACAAAAGTGTGTTTTTAAACTAAAACACAGTTTTTTAATATTTGCAGATTAGTGTAAAAATAGCCTCACAAAGACTTTGCTGTTTAGGAAAGTGTTAAAATTGAAGACTCTTTCCATAAATGTTAAATAAGCATCTTAATTCACCAAGAAACCCTCACTATATCATTGATTACCAGTTTTCTTTACACATCATTATGACCACATGATGAAGACTTTAGAAAATAATTACAAAAATGCAGAAAATCTCCCAAATCCGAACCTAAAATCCATTTGTTTCTTTCAACATAAAGTTTTTGAATTATATTTGATATATTTGTATTTATTGATTGCTTAATTACAATTTGAATAATTGTGTATATTTCACCCCAGTACTCTGATCAAAGAAAACAATATATTTAAAACAACTACACACACTCTAAGCTACAAATTATACACCCTGGACATGGCACAGCCTCCACTAACGTGTGTGTGTGTGTGTGTGTGTGTGTGTGTGTGTGTGTGTGTGTGTGTGTGTGTGTGTGTGTGTGTGTGTGTGTGTGTGTGTGTAATGAGAGAGATGTCTCACCTCAGCAGGGTTTGAGTCCACGAGTGCCAAATAAGCAGTGACAGTAGCAAGGCAGGCGAGAGCGGAATCTCTCACGAGGGATTTTTGTCTCGCCCGTCTCTGTCTGAGACACACGTTACAGGGTTTGAGTGCTGAACTGTGCTGCAAGCCTTCTTAAAATGTCAAAGACAAAAGTCTAACACACATACACACATACACACACACACACACACACACACACACACACACACACACACACACTGCAGTGACAAGCAAAGAAAAAGCAGAGCAACCAGATTCCCAAAATACTCCAAAGTAAAATGGCTCAGCTTCTCAGCTCAAGGAGACAAATCACTGCAGCTATAATCCACACTTACGATACAAATATACAGCATGTAAAAAAAAGCTTGGGTCAAAGCAGTGTGTGATTCTGCCACAAAATGAGTGCCTATCAAAGAGATAGTAGCTTAGTGGTTAAAGCATTGGCTTTGGGAGCTGAAGTTCATGAGTTTGAAGTACCAGGCACACCATGCTGCCACTTTTGGGCCCCTGAATAAGGCCCTTAATCCCATATCTACTCAGCTGTATAAATGAGATACATGTAAGTCGCTCTGGATAAGGCCAAATGCTGTAAATGGAAATACCTAATGCTTGATTATTATAAACATGTTCAATATTATCTGATAATATATACTGTACATGTTACTATACAGCAATGCAGTGAAATGCTTTTCTACACATCTCCCAGCTCGTTGAGAAGTTATGATATGGCTCTCTTGGAGCAGGGAGGGTAAAACGCCTTCCTAAAGATGTAACAGTGACGGCATGTTTGAACTGCTAGCCTTCCGATTAGTTACCCATAGTTCTAAATGTTGATCCATCTTTGCCTTATACAGTGCAGTGCCAGGCATAAGTATTGATTTATATAAATCTTTTTTCATTTTTCCATGCTCAAAATTAGATGGAATAGCAACCTACTTACCACAGATCCTCAATCAAACTGAGGTTTACACTTTGACCTAATTAGTTATTAAAATTTTTATTTTTAACGTCTCTGCAGTGTAGTTTTGGCAGTATACTTACCTCTGTTGTCAAATTTAAAGTCTTGCGGCTCAACCCATTAAGATGCTACCACCACCACACTTCTCTGTAGAGCTACAAAGCAGAATTGTAGTCTCATAAGACTTAAAAACATTTTACAGTGGTCCCCGTGAATTTTGGACGCACCCCACAGCCCATATGGTACCTTAGTGAATTCATCTAGACATTACGTCACGTTAACACAATAATGTGTTTCAAAAAAATTTATGAAATTTGTTATTTTTTTAAATATAGGTCAAAATGGTATTCCTAACGTTCCTGAACATCCGGTCCCGCTGCGGATTCCCGCAAATTTTAAACTACTCCGCAATTTGCTGTTAGTTAGGTTCCAATTAAGAACCCACAAATTTTCCATTTGCTCCAGAATGTCCAAAGTCAATTTTGGTAAACTTCTATTAATTTAGTTTTGTGGTGTGTTTACATTTCTGTTTTTAGATCTGAGCTTTGGACGTCTCCAGCTTCTTGGCTTTTTGGATACTTCTTTGACTGATGAGAATATTAATTGATCACCAATTCTTGGTGGACAGACAGACAGACAGACAGACAGACAGACAGACAGACAGACAGACAGACAGACAGACAGACAGACAGGCGATTCTGTTCCTGTTCCTGTTCCTGTTTTTGATCCTGATCCTGATCCTTGTTCTGCTCTGCCTCCCGAGTTACCCGGTTTAGATTTTTTGGACTGTTTTTTTCGATTTTGGTTTCGTCTCTCTCTCTACATTGCCCTGTTCGCCTATGTTTTGACCCTGGACTGTTTTTTTTGCCCCATTGCTAAGTTATCTTTTGTTTTTTATTAAAGCCTGTTTTCTCTGTACCCCTGTGTGCATCCTGCATTTGGGTCCTCTTGCCCAGTCTTTAACTAACAGACAGACAGACAGACAGACAGACAGACAGACAGACAGACAGACAGACAGACAGACAGACAGACAGAGAGACAGACAGACAGAGAGATAGATAGATAGATAGATAGATAGATAGATAGATAGATAGATAGATAGATAGATAGATAGATAGATAGATAGACCTTAACATAGTAAGATAAATAAAATAAGGCCCTTGATGTGGGGGGCTTCCTCCTCGGAGGATTCATTTCTACTGTATCATTTCAAACAACATGAAAACCAATAGAGGTCTTGAGCTCAGGTCTACCCAAACCCTTATAGATCACTTACCAGAACTTTGTCCCAAACTTATTCTGATAGCTTATTCATGATGTTGTTTTTGATGTAATTTGTTTAGGTCCTGTAAAATCAGGTGTACTGATCTTGAAATCATGTCACACTTTACACTTTTGCAGCACACAAGTCACCTCCATTGATTTAACTGCCCGATTTCTAATAGTAAATAATTCCACTAGAACTATTTTAAGGTGATTTTATTTGTAAATGAATTTGCAAGATATATTGATCCATTACTTTTGTATTTTATGATTGCATATGCTTAATGAAGTTTCTTTTTAATTTCCGAGTTATGACACAACTAATCATAGAAAAATTCAAGAAATAATAAAAATAATCATAATCTAAAAAAAATACAACGTATTATGGGTATTCTGGATGTTCCAAAATATGAATGTGATGATGTATTGACTGTTTTTTTTTTTTTCTAAAGTTTCAGCAGCCTTCAGCTTCTCGTATGTATATGCGTATTCTATATATATGGAGTAATAAATGTAAAGTATAGATTTTAGAGATAAAAAAAGAAAACAATATTTCTTAGTTTTTTTGTGTTACAATAGGAAATGGGATGCATGTTTGAAAATAAAATAAGAGAATGTAGTAAGGGGTACAACATGCAAAATGTGGGTGTCTCTGTGATCATGTGATTCCTGAAAGGATCTGAGATGTTCGGATGTTTGGAGCTTTGGTCGGAGTGATGGATCTGTACAGAAAGCAGGATGGAGGCAGCCAAACACACAGCTCTTCACTCTCACAAACTCGACATGACAGGTTTCGTTCTCCACAGCAGCACCAATTAGAGCAGAGTAGAAGTAGGGTGAAAAAAAAAATGGGGTAGTATCGACTCCCACCGGAGTCAGGCGCTGTATTGTTAACGTTCAAAGAAATATATATTTATATCTCCAAGGAGTGTGTATTGATTGTGAATTATTAAGTACAAATACTTCAAGATGGTGCTCGTTTCTACGTATGATCTTTTGAGCCGGATCTCCAGGCACCGTTTGAGATTTCCCCTTACCTTTTCATTCATATTTATTTATAATTGAATTTATTTAGGACTGATTTTATATCATTTTTCGGCTTAAATTTCGTTAAGTCAGTAAATGAATGCAAAGTTTATTTTTGTAAAAAGTAGAGCTATATATTTTCATAAAAATTCAACACAATGGTATAAAGTAAAAACAGGATCTGATTTTCTTTTTTTCCTTAAAAATTTATTTCAATAAAAACTGCCACAATTCTTTCTGGGGAAAAAGCAAAGCAAAACAAAACAAAAAAAGAAAAAGCACATATACACTGCAAAGATCTTTGACACATCAATAATTAAGCACAAATAATCATTGTGTATGCTGTCTAGGAGAGAATCTGCCTGAAAGATAAGAAAAACAATGTTAAATCAGAATTCAGAGGAGGACTTTATAATGTTCATATGGGAACCAGAAAAAAGAAGAATCCATCTTATATGAAATTATTTCTTTCTCACACGGTCATTTGAGGATATGGCAAAAATTTACAAAAGTAGGCATAAAAAATTAAGTTTCTGTCAAATATATATAGATGTAGCATGTTGCTGAAGCAGGATCTAGTTGTAGTTTTACATTATTTGGATTCTACTAACTAACAACTTTGTTCAGTTGCGATTCTGTATCCTGGCTTTTCCCCGGTTTCACAAACTTCAAGCCAAAAAACTGAACCACATAACATTAGATCAATGACATTTCTGAACAGAAACAAAAAAACGCACCTTACCTGTGTTCTGAGCTTCACGGCATCGGGAGAAAAAACTTCCATCGGGTGATTTTTAAACGCATGACGATGCCAAAAGATAAACTCCCGAGATAAATAGTTGTGAAAGGAAGAAGGAAGACAGTGAACAATGATTTTCTTGATCGGCTACTGTTTAGATACAAGCCGTTGTAACGTGTTGAGTCTGGGTGAAGGGAGAGCTCGCTTCTGGTATGCTATTCCCAAAATACCGCTATGCTCCTAAAGGAAGCGCAACATATTTCACCCGTTACACTGTGTGTAACGTGTCTTTCGTTAAAGCCTGTGTAAAGTACATTAGTGTAGACTATACACAAGGTGCGGCTTATTTATGTTAAAAATAAAATTTAGTGGGTGCGGCTTATATATGGGTGCGCTTTATAGTCAGGAAATTACGGTATATTCAAGTAAATATTTCAAGTATTTACTGAGTATTTTCTTTTTGGAAAACTTTACATTTCACTACACTTATGAGCTTCATCATCGTGCCTCAAGCAAGCTCAACAATGTGTGAAAGGGAAGCAATCTAATATCAAAATAGTGAAAACCACCTAATGCAATCTTTGCCCCTGACTACCTGCCACTGGGTAGATGACTGCAGAGAGCACACATCATTATCAGGGTACTTCTCCCATCCCAGCAGTGGCGGGTCATGCAATACACACCCAGGCCTTCAGTGGTGTCCTAGCTGACTCAGTCCACCTCTTAAAACTATCATTATGACGCCACGGCTATAGAACCCATCAATATTACAGAGAAACGCAGTATAACAGAGCGCTGCATCAAAGACAGGAATCTTACACAGTGAAAATGAATGTCATTACTAAAGCAAGAAACCAATCAAAAACAATTCAACAAATCTCCTTTCACTGTAGCCACAACTGCATCTTCTGCATACATCATCTCTAGGAGAAGAATCGATAATAACTTTATATAATGACAAAAACAGTCTATTTTTGTGCATTCATGTACGTTTATGTATTTTTGCCGTGCATTACGGTTTTCCTGAGAATTTCAATTCAAGGCAATATATGTGAAGATACAAAGTGTAATAATAATTATAATTATACATTATCAATAAAATTAATACCTGTATGTATGGACTCATTAGCACACAGTGAGGAGAGAAGAGCGGATCAATGAGAATGAATCAATTCCTGTGGAAATAAACAGTGGAAGTTTGTGTGTGTGTGTGTGTGTGTGTGTGTGTGTGTGTGTGTGTGTGTGTGTGTGTGTGTGTGTGTGTGTGAGTGTGTGTGGCTAAGAAAGAGAGAGTGTTTTTTTTTTTTGACAGAGGAACCGTGTGTGTCAGTAATGAGGCCTTTTATAGGCTTTAATTTGTGAGCCTCCCCTGGGAGAGACTGATGAATGATTGCTCTTTGTGCTCTTTACGTGCTCTCTCCCTCTTTCTGTATCTCTCTCTATTTCTCTCTCTCTCTCTCTCTCTCTCTCTCTCTCTCTCTCTCTCTCTCTCTCTCTCGCGTCTACATTTCCCCCTATAGCTGTTATCATCACATTTAAACTAGCCATAATAAATATTTTATATAACTACTAACTTAATGAGCATTTCATACTACTACTAACTAGCCTTAGTAAATATGTCATAATTCTAATAACTAGCCTAACTAAGCTCATACTGCTACTAACAAATTTTAGTAAATATATTACTTATAACTAGTCTTAATGAACATTTTATACTATTACATACTAGCCTTAATAAGCATGCTAATAATAACTAACCTTACTAAGCTACTACTACTAACTAGCGTTAGTATTTTAATAGTACTACTACCTAGGCTTAGTAAATATTTCATCCTACTACTAACTAGATTTAGTAAATATTTTATATTGCTAATAAGTGTCCTTAATGAGCATTTCATACTACTACATCTAACTTTAATATTTCATCCTAATACTAACTAGCTTAAGTAAATATTTTATATTACTTATAAGTTACCTTAATACTAATAATGAACCTTTCTAAGCTTTTCATACTACTACTAACTAGACTTAGTGAATATTCATTTTACTTGCTAATGAGAATCACAGACAGACTGCTGGATAATCATAATTTCTTTACCAGTCAAAGTGACAGAGATTTAGACAGAAACAGTTTTTGAGAAACAGGAAAGCATAATCTCTAAATTTCCTCATCATGATTATACATTACAGTTACTAAAAGATACATAATGTAGAAGAAAATGTCAAGTTCAAAAAACATTATCTATTTGCTACATTTTCTTTTACTAGCCAAATATCAAACCAGGAATAACAAGTCCCAGGCTTATGTGCTATTAATTATTGGTTTTATTCTATGCATTTAAGTGCAATTATTAATAAAGTAATTAACTAATGGACATGGATTGAGGTCTGAGAATCTTAATTAGCTTAAGCAAATAGTTTAGAATTAGGAATAAAAATCATAGTGGTTATTATATGGTATTGGTTTTTAGTCAAATAAATGACTTTAAATACATAAATATTTTCACAATTGTTTTTTTTCCTTCTTTTTATCGATAAATTAAAAGGGGGGCTGAAGATTAGATTTAGAATTTTGAAACTGTCAGGATTTATGACCCTTGACTTCGATTCCCATTAGCCTCTGAACATGACCAGTCACTAATTATGCACACCAGTTCCTTGTCAGCCTTGATTAGCGCTTGTATATAGTGTGACCTTCCATATCACTTTTGGGCTTTTGTGTGTTTTTCATGGTTGTTGTTTGTATGGCTCTTTGCCCATAGTCTATAATGGGTTTTTTGTGGCCTTAGTTTTTTTTTTTATTTGTATATTTTAACTATTAATTAAAAGGAATATCTGCCTTCACTTCACTATGCGATAAATACAAAATTTTAAAATGAGTAAAAAGCATAGCATTAGCAATCACGAAAATTTAAATTGTTTTAATTTTTTTATTTTTTTAAGGCTTATGCTAACAAACTTAGCATAAGACTTTTTTTTAAAGCTGATTCTTGGTCTTGATAGATGTAAATTGTTCTAGTAAGTTCTAAAATGTTTAGTTTTTTTCCAACACAATCTGTGTTTTCATTGTGTTTGTTTTACATAAATCTTCAAACAACTGCTCTTGAGACAGTATATTAATAAGAAACTCTGCATTCCAGGTGTGGATAAATTAGGATTATCAAAACGAAAAATCAGTTTCAGACGTTCTGTATTTTGAAGGGAATAACGGCTGATTGTTTTGTCTTTAGATATTTCGACAGACCGATTCAATCGCCCCATAGATTGGGCTTTGACTTCAAGATCTGCTTTTATAGACTCGGCTAACGAGTCCCAGGTGAAACGAATAATCAGGTGACATTAAGCAGAGGAAGGAGCAGTGCAGTGGTTCACTGATTGGGGGAGCTGGAGAGGTAATGGGTAGTGCTGTGTTTTCAGATGTTTTCAGAAGTTTTCAGATGTTAAAACAATGTTGATCAACTCAAACCTACAGTCAAGTCTTGGAGATTTGAGATAAAATAAATATAATAGAAATTCAAAGTCAGCATTTGAGCTGGAACCATGGGGTCCTAACATATTGGTTCATGACGTATTGGTTCACTGCCAAAACACTTCCTTCTCTTTAAAGTGCTGCCTATATGTTTCTGGTTCTTTTGCTGCACTCACACTGGTGGTGTTTTACCACCACTGGATTCTGCAAAAGCTCCTTTTAACAATCGAATTGACCAAGATGCTTATGCTAATGATTGGGTTTTGACTTTAAGCTTTGCTTTTATAGACTCAAGCAATCCAAGGTGGAATATTGGAGGTGATATAAAGCAGCTCACTGATTGTGAGCTGGAAGTGTTGGGTGGTGCTGAAAGAAAAAAACCTTAATGAATCTACATGAATTGTCAAGTAGAATATGTTTGGTTCAGGTCTCAGTTTTTGCACAATAACAGTAGGTCAGTGAGGAACCTGGAGGGTTTATTTCTATTTTGTATGAAAAAGTGTGTTTACAATATTTGCAATGATCATTCATTACATTTATTAAAAGCACATAATGAGGACGAAGAAATCTAAAGTTCCAAATCCATTATCTATTAGCAAAACTTTTTTTTTTTTTTTTAACCAGCCAAATACCCAAATGAGAGGAACACGTCTTATGTTTGTTTTATTCTGCACATTTAAATGATATTATTAATAAAAGAATTAACTGATGGACTGACTGCTGAGAAACATAATTAGATCACTGATGAATCTGTACTAATGAATCGATAAATTGATGCACTATTTTATATTTAAGAAAATAATGACATGGCTTTGAATGCAACCAGTCTATTTTCACTTATTTCTCCCTTTCCACCTGGTGTATTAGTGTGATCTCAAACCCAGCCATTAGGGGGGCACAAGCCAGTGCACTCTTAGTGCCGGTCCCAAGCCCGGGTAAATGGGGAGGGTTGCGTTAGGAAGGGCATCCAGCGTAAAACGTGCCAAATCAAATATGCGGATCACAAATGAGAATTTCATACCGGATTGGTCGAGGCCCGGGTTAACAACAACCGCCACAGGTATCGTTAGCCGACAGGGTACCGGTGGAAATTGGGTTACTGTTGGCCAAAGGAGGAGAAGGAGAGGAGGAAGATGTCTACAGAGATGGCAGGAAAAGGAGAAGTGTAGGAGAGTGGAGGTTCGGGTTGGTACTTTAAATGTTGGTACTATGACGGGTAAAGGAAGAGAGGTAGCTGATATGATGGAGAGGAGAAAGGTAGATATGCTGTGTGTTCAGGAGACCAAGTGGAAAGGGAGTAAGGCCAGGAACATTGGAGGTGGGTTTAAACTGTTTTATCATGGTGTGGATGGGAAGAGAAATGGTGTAGGGGTGATTCTGAAGGAAAAGTACAGTAAGAGTGTAGTAGAGGTGAAGAGAGTTTCTGATAGGGTGATGATCGTGAAGGTGGAAGTTGAAGGGATGATGATAAATGTCATCAGTGCCTATGCTCCACAAGTTGGCTGTGAGATGGAGGAAAAGGAGAGATTCTGGAGTGAATTAGATGAAGTGGTAGATGGTGTACCTAGGAAAGAATGATTGGTGATTGGGGCAGATTTTAATGGGCATGTAGGTGAAGGAAACAGAGGTGATGAGGAGGTGATGGGTAGGTATGGTTTTAAGGAGAGGAATGTGGAGGGGCAGATGGTGGTAGATTTTGCTAAAAGGATGGAAATGGCAGTGGTGAACACGTATTTTAAGAAGAAGGAGGATCATAGGGTGACGTATAAGAGTGGAGGAAGGTGCACACAGGTGGACTATGTGCTATGCAGGAGATGCAACCTGAAGGAGATTGGAGACTGTAAGGTGTTGGTGGGGGACAGTGTAGCTAGACAGCATCGGATGGTGGTCTGTAGGATGGTTTTGGAGGCGAAGAAGAAGAGGAGGAAAGTAAGGATTGAAAGAAAAATAAGATGGTGGAAACTGAAGGAGGAAGAGTGTAGTGTGAGGTGCAGGGAAGAGGTCAGAAGAGGTGGTGGTGAAGAGGTGCCGGATGATTGGGCAACTACTGCAGGAGTGATGAGGGAGGCAGCTAGAAAAGTACTTGGTGTGACATCTGGAAATAGAAAGCAAGACAAGGAGACGTGGTGGTGAAATGAGGAAGTGCAGGAGAGCATTAGGGGAAAGAGGTTGGCAAAACAGAAGTGGGATCGAAGTGGGAAGTGGGATGGAGAGGGAAATGTGTTGACTAGTGAGGAGAGTGTGTTGAGAAGGTGGAGGGAGTATTTTGAGCAGCTGATGAATGAGGAAAATCACAGAGAGAGAAGGTTGGAGGATGTGGAGATGGTGAAGCAGAATGTAGATAGGATTAGTAAGGAGGAAGTGAGAGCAGCGATTAAGAGGATGAAGAATGGAAAGTCGGTTGGACCAGATGACATACCGGTAGAAGCGTGGAGATGTTTAGGAGAGATGGCAGTGGAGTTTTTAACCAGATTGTTTAACAGGATTCTGGAACGGGAGAGGATGCCTGAGGAATGGAGAAGGAGTGTGCTGGTACCGATCTTTAAGCATAAGGGAGATGTGCAGATCTGCAGTAACTACAGGGGAATTAAGTTGATCAGTCACACCATGAAGTTATGGGAAAGAGTAGTGGAAGCCAGGCTGAGAGAAGAGGTGACCATCTGTGAGCAACAGTATGGTTTCATGCCGAGGAAGAGCACCACAGATGCCTTATTTGCTTTGAGGATGTTGATGGAGAAGTATAGAGAAGGACAGAAGGAATTGCATTGTGTATTTGTGGATTTAGAGAAAGCGTACGACAGAGTGCCAAGAGAGGAGTTGTGGTATTGTATGAGAAAGTCAGGTGTGTCAGAGAAGTATGTGAGGGTGGTGCAGGACATGTATGAGGACAGTGTGACGGCAGTTAAGTGTGCAGTAGGTACAACAGACTGGTTCAGGGTGAAGGTTGGACTGCATCAAGGATCGGCCCTGAGCCCTTTCCTGTTTGCAGTGGTGATGGACAGGTTGACGGACGAGGTCAGACAGGAGTCTCCATGGACTATGATGTTTGCAGATGATATTGTGATTTGTGGTGAAAGTAGAGAGCAGGTTGAGAAGAGCCTGGAGAGGTGGAGATATGCGCTGGAGAGAAGGGGAATGAAAGTCAGTAGGAGTAAGACAGAGTACATGTGTGTGAATGAGAGGGAGGGCAGTGGAGTGATGCGGTTGCAGGGAGAAGAGGTGGAGAAGGTGGAGGAGTTTAGGTACCTGGGGTCAACAGTGCAAAGTAATGGAGAGTGTGTTAGAGAAGTAAAGAAAAGAGTGCAGGCAGGGTGGAGTGGGTAGAGAAGAGTGATAGCAGGAGTGATTTGTGATAGAAGAGTATCTGCAAGAATGAAAGGGAAAGTTTATAGGACTGTGGTGAGACCTGCGATGTTGTATGGATTAGAGACAGTGGCATTGAGTAAAAGACAGGAGGTGGAGCTGGAGGTAGCAGAGCTGAAGATGTTAAGGTTTTCGTTGGGAGTGACGAGGATGGACAAGATTAGAAATGAGTTTATTAGAGGGACAGCACATGTAGGATGTTTTGGTAACAAGGTGAGGGAGGCGAGATTGAGATGGTTTGGACATGTGGAGAGAAGGGACATGAATTATATTGGTAGAAGAATGCTGAAGATGGAGCCACCAGGAAGGAGGAAAAGAGGAAGGCCAAGGAGGAGGTTCATGGATGTGGTGAGGGAAGACATGCAGGTAGTTGGTGTAACAGAGGCAGATGTAGAGGACAGGGTGGTATGGAGACGGATGATCCGCTGTGGCGACCCCTAATGGGAGCAGCCGAAAGAAGAAGAAGAAGAAGTATTAGTGTGATCTCAAGTGGTGGTGGATTTGACGGAGTTTAGCTACAAATACCGTATTTTTCAGACTATAACCCGCTACTTTTTCCCACGTTTTGAACCCCGCAGCTTAAACAGTGAAGCGGCTAATTTATTAATTTTTCCTGGATTCTTCAAGCCAAAAAACTGAGCGACATAACATAAGACCAATGAAATTTCCAAACGGAAACGAAAAAACGCACCTCACCTGTGTTCTGAGCTGCACGGCATCGGGAGAAAAAAACGTTTTTTTTTAATGCATGACGATGCCAAAAGATAAACTTCAGAGAGAAATAATTGTGAAAGGAAGGAAGAAGACAGTGAACAATGACTTTCTTGGTGGGCTACTGTTTAGATACAAGCCGTTGTAACGCGTTGAGTCTGGGTGAAGGGAGAGCTCACTAACTCCAGTTGCAACAGAATCATATAAGCACAGACAGGTTTCCAAAACTCGTGCTTTTTTATTTTTCTTGGCAACAGCGTTACGGGTTAGTCAAAGAAACTTAGAAATGAGCATCAGAAAATAATAAGGACATATTCCTCGGTCTCCACACATGCAGTAATAACGAAAAAATGCGGTGCCAGGTTATTCCCAAAATACCGCTTTGCTCCTAAAGGAAGCGCAACATATTTCACCCGTTACACTGTGTGTGACGTGTCTTTCGTTAAAGCCTGTGTAAAGTACATTAGTTTCAGTGTAGACTTATAGACAGGTGTGGCTTATTTATGTTAAAAATAAAAATCTTTGTCAAATTCAGTAAGTGTGGCTTATATATGGGTGCACCTTATAGTCCGGAAATTACGGTACTGATTGCTAAACCTAAAGTCCTTCTTAAAGGTTTCTGCTTTAATAATGTTTCTGCTTTTATGTTGTCTTAATTAGTGGCACCAATGAAAATGGTTCTTCTTCTGAAACAAATAAAAACCAGTGTTTCTACTCCTGAAGCCTTTATTTGTACATCTGTATATCTGTGATTATTTTCGTGTAGTCTATAGTGTTTTTTTCTACAGAGACCTTACTTTCAAACCAACGTTGGGCCACGTTTAGCCAAGCAAAGCAAAAATCATACATTTTTATCTTCTCGGTTAGGCAGGAGAACATTTTATTGCAAATTCTTTAAACGCACATCCTGAGTGTGCGGCTGAGAAAAGTGCAGTTCGCCTGCTGCTGCGGTTCTTCCTCGCCTGTCTGTACACCGCTCAGTTTCAGGCAGGGCGTCTGGGACGAGATGAAAAGGCGCTTTACTCTGTTCAGCACCTGTTCACCTCCCTCATCTTCCTGCACCCCTGCTTTGCTTCACGTCGCTCTGAACGCCCGAGAAACAACGAGAGCGCCGTGAGTGAGTAGAAAAATATTGGTTTGGCTTTTTCGCCTCCGGTTATGTTTTTGCCTATTCTGTTTTTCTTCTTTGCTTTTTTGTTCTTTCCCTTTCTTCCTGATGGCTGCGCGTCATTTTGTAAATCACCTCCAAGTAAACTCGGGCTGAAGGTGCCCTTTTATACGCTTCTGAGATATTTTTACAGAGCAGAGCAAGTTCACAGCTTTACTCTCATACACAGTGAATGACGAGACAGACAGGAATGGGGGAGAGGAAAAAAAAATCTATGATTTTTATTGACCAGCATTATGAAAAATCAGAGATACCATGTTTGAATTGATTCGAGTGTAACAACTGTAAATGGAGGTTGATTGTAAAAATATTGCTTATAAAATATTTGTCAAACTTCACAAATCACGTGTAACAAAAATTGTTCGACTGTTCCTAGATCAACGCTCTTGCTTCGTAACACAATCAACAAACTTCAGAAGTGTTTATTATGAGCTCTCTCTTTTAATTTTATTTGTTTTTAACTGCAATATAAACTCCTATTGCTCATCAGCATCTTTTTTGTAGATGATCAAATCGTAATACACGATACATGCTTGGTCAGATCAGTTTTGTGTGTTTTCAACCTCCCTTCACTCTTCTGGGAAGATGTTCCATTAGATTTTGTGGTGTCCTTGTGGTGATTAGTAATCATTCAGCCACAAGGGTGTTAGTAAAATCAGGTACTGATGTAGGTGAGATGAAGAGGCCCGGGGTGCAGTTAGCGTTCCAATTTCTCTCAAAAGTTTTCAATAGGGTTGAGGTCAGAGCTCAATAAAAGGCCACTGAAGAACTGACACCATATCCAATCCATGTAAAGCATATCTTCAGGGAGCTGGAGTGTCCCAGTGTTAATACGTTGATCACAATCAACTGGTAGATTTTAAAGGTAGTATGGGTAGAATGCACGGCTTTTTAAAGGTAGTATGGGTAGAATGCACGGATTTTTATATATATATATATATATATATATATATATATATATATATATATATATATATATATACTCTAGCAAAAAGTATATAGATGTACAGTATATACATACATGAATTAACTGGATGGATGAATGGATGTGTATGACAGATATGTATGACAGAAGTACAGATTAAAGTGACTCAGTGTGATATAATTGTCATTAAAGTGTCTATGTGCTTGTATATATAAAATGTAAGTAAAAGTGAAAGTGACACTGTGCTAGTCCAGTCCAGTTAGAGTTCCACCAGTTTAAGTAATGCAAATAATAGTTGCTGGGTGTCTCCTGGTTTAAACTCTAAATGGCCTGTGACAAGAAGCTCCTCCTTATTCTTTCTGTGTTTGCTTTCAAGGAGCGAAAACGCCCCCCTGAAAACAACAGAGAAAAGTGTCCATTGTTGGGATGACTGAGATCCTTCAAAATATTTCTGGCCCAGGTCCGGGAGCTCGGTCTGGATGGTCACAGGTCCTGTGTGATGTGAACACCTAGGTACCAGGAACTGTCCACTCTCTCCATTGAAGATCCGTTGATGTTTAGCGATTGGTGTGACCTCTCCTACTTCGTGCTGAAGTCCACTATCAACTCCTTAGACTTGCTGATGTTCTGGAGAAGATCTCTCCAGGTTTTTAAACTCCTGTAAGTAGGGCGTCTCGTCGTTTTTGATGAGTCCCACTACAACAGTGTCATCAGCAAACTTGATAATGGTGGTGGAGTTGGAAGTGGCCACACAGTCTTGTGTGTACAGTGAGTACAGCAGGGGCTCAAGACACAACCCAGAGGAGCTCCAGGGTGGATGAGGCTCGTTTGCCCACCCATGTGGCTTGTGGTCTGTCAGTCAGGAGCCCCAGGACCTCCAACATAGAGGTGAGTGTGTAGGGAGTTATGGTTTTAAACGCTGAATTGTAGTCTACAAACAGCATTTTCACATACAGTAATTCCCTTTTCTGCAGTCCAGGTGGCTCATCGTATTCAACACCATTGTATTTGGAGTTATGTGGGTTTCGAGACTGGTACATTCAATACATTTCCACAGTAAATGTCAACTTGGCTCACATTAGGCAGGACTATCACGTATCAAAACCTACAACAAATACGTGAAAATAAAGAACAGTTCACATCCTAAACACATCTGACATATTTAAGTAAAAAAAAAGTCATTATGGTTTTACAAGTAGCTGCTTAATTTTAACACTACAACACATAGTTAAACGTTTGCTCATTCATTTTTTATTTATTATATCAGCAATGTCATGGAAAATGGCAGACACAAATGTAAATTAAGATGATGCTTATTTAACAAGCAGACAAATCATAATCACAAAAACAAAAACAACATAAACTGGTCAAAAACAAGAAGAACATGAAACTATGAAGATCAAAAACTGGGAAAACAATATACAGAATAAATGCTTGTTAAAACAACGGAGAAGAAAGTCAACTGAGCGTATATTTCACAGTGAGCAGAATGAATCAAAGTCTTCTAGTTTGAAACACTTGTGACTGATTAGTAAGAAGATGATTGTGAATACGCAATACCATGTTTGAAGGCTGTGATGTCTGAAGGGACATGAAGCTATAATGACCTGATCAGACATAGACATTGTGATTTCATGAGTGAAGGTTTGGTCAATTAAAAAAATATGAATAATTATTTTTATATTTGAAAGCCCCACAAGTGGATGTATTATTACAAAAGTACTAAAACAGACTGAAGCAAACTTTTTTAATCAATAAAATTAATTTTATATAGATACTGTAGATAGTGAACTAGTGATAGAACTAACCTGCAGTTGAATCACTGTTATAGAAACTCCAGTTGTAGTTTAAGAAGTGGTAGCTCAGTAGTTACAGTGGGGAAGTGGTAGCTCAGTGGACCCACATTGATTGGAAGGTTGTAAGATCAAATCACAGCTCTACCAAGCTGCCATTGCTGTGCCCCCTAGAAAGGCCCTTGTGCCTCAAGTGTTCACTTGTGTATATGAGATGAATATACATCAACAAGGCAACTTTATGAGCGGTGAAGTGAATAACACTGATTATCTCTACATCATGGAACCTGAAGGATATATCGGGCTGCAACTGAGCATTTTGTCCTCAAAGTCAATGTGTTAAAAGCAGGAAAAATGGGGGATTGTAAGGATTTGAGCGAGTTTCATAAGGACCAAATTGTGATGTCTAGACGACTGGGTCAGAGCATCTCCAAAACTGCAGCTCTTGTGGGATGTTCCTGGTCTGCAGTGGTCAGTATCTATCAAAAGTAGTCCAAGGAAGGAACAGTGGTGAACCAGCGACAGGGTCATGGGTGGCCGAGTCTCACATGGGAAGCGATGGCTGGTCTGTATGGTCCGATCCAACAGAGGATCTCCTGTAGCTCACATTACTGAAGAGGTTCAGGCTGTTGATGTTCGACGGGTCACGAATGTTGTGGCAGCAAAAGGGGGAAAAACACAATATGAGGCAGGTGGTCATAATGGTATAGCTGATCGGTGTAATTCGCTCTGTATAGGAGCATCTAATAAGTGCTATAAATGTAAATATTACTTGGAATGAATAGAATATAATACAATTTAGTTGCATAACAGTCAGCAATCTTGTCCTTTTGATCTGTTTATTGCTACATTTGACATTTGTTACAACTCGGATCAGCTGCAAGAACAATGTAGCCATCCATCTAAAGCTTCCCAAATCCCTCATTTCCTCCCCATCAATCTAGCAAGGCCAGACAGACAGCCCTCTCACTGCCACAGAGACTGGACAATAAGGTTTGCTCTGGGCTCCACCCCTTTATCCACCCACCCGGCTTGACTTTTGGCACGCGGCAGCTTTTGGCCGCCGCCCCTTTCTTTTCTTCCAGCAGCTTTTGAATCGATACCAGAGCGACACAATACAAACGAGCTGCGACCGCATGCCTTCTCTACTTTCACACACACACACATATACACGGTGTGAGTGGAAGAAAGGATGACACGGCAACCTCAAAGCATGCAGTATAAAAGGAGAGAAAGAGAGAGATTAAGGGACGGAGCGAAAGCAGCCAAAAGGCTACGTTAGACGAGAGGACGCTTTAATTAGTTTGGCCGCATGTGGTTTAGCGGTCACTTCAGCCCATTGTTTACACAAAGTACTTATTATGCCTTCGCCACCACCCTGTGGGAATCCTCTCTTACACACACACACACACACACACACACACCCACACACACACACACTCCTCCCACATGCAGGACTCCATCTACTGTGGCAAAATCGTGTTAATTTACCCAGTGAGAAATATTAACCATATTATATCAAATAACTGCCAGAGACAATTCGCTAGCCAGGCCCGTGACTTCATTTTAATTGATTTCCTTACATGCTTGAGGCCCGCATTGATTCGGTTTCCACTGACGGAGTGTTTATTAAAAGCATTACACTGAGAAATATATAAATCATTATTGCTCGTCAGCGGCGCGCGTGCTTTTGTTAGATATGAAAACATCGAACGGGGCGCTTTGCTTTTCGCGCAAGGAGGCTGAAAATGCGTTATTATATTTTTTTGCGAGGAAAAAAAACAGATATGTATTAAAGTGGAGGTCTGAAGCGTTGCTCAGCTTTGTGATGGTGTCTGTTAAATGACCTGCCAGACAGAAACCGTTGTTAAGATCAGGGGAATTAAAGGAAAACTAATCGTGTTACTCTTGCAAGACTTTAGTTCCTATTTAAGTTCATGTGCTTTAAGTGGATTGAATGCAATCAAGAAGACGACACGAGAGAAAGAACTGCAACGATTTTTTTTTCTTTTTTTTTTTTTTTTCTTAGGCCAGCTGTCTGCCTCTTAAAGGCATGCTGTTTGGGCAAACCCAAATCCTCCTAATCATCTTTTGGAGTTTGAGGGCACAATATGCTGAAACACACAGGGTGCACATATATAATATACACATACACACACACACACATACACACACACACGCACACTCACATGAGGAGGGAAAGACTGCATCTCTTGCTTGCATTCATGCCGGTTTTCTTTCACACACACACACACACACACACACACACACACACACACACACACACACACACACACACACACACACACACACACACACACACCACACACACACACACACACACACACACACACTGTCCTTGCTACTACACACCACACACTATCATGTCCTCCATGCCCAGAGGGAGAAGGACTGTTCTTTAGTATAATCCCCTTGTTCAGACTCTGGTGCATACACTAGATTGGCTTCTCCAAGACACACACTCCTCCTTCTCTCTCTCTCTTTCTCCCGCTCTCTCTATCTCTATCTCCTCCTCACTTTCTCCATTCTTTCATCAAAGCAATCCTTTACTCCCACTGCCAGAGGATGACAGAGGGACACGTTCTTTTGTTTTTCTTCCCTGAAAGCACCAGGCTGCTTCAGAGTCCTTGTTGCCCGCAGTTAAAGATGGAGCGAATCATTTGATATTCGACGCTGAGCGTTTTGTGATGCTCATTCTGCATCCAACATGCAAAACTAAGATCTGTAAACACGTCTCATTAGAGTGCAGTCGTTCTCTTATTAGACAGATATTATGAGCATGTTATTGGTACTGCAGGTGGTTTGGCTGAGTTACAACAGGGGGTTGATTTCAGTTTGGAGCTTATTTTTATGGAGGGGGTTTTAAATGTTAGATAGACGTTTGACTAAAATCATATAACTGAGGCCGAATTGAGTCGCATCTCAATGCATAGCCAATGAAACAGCAAACTGCTCCTCCAAGAGCCTTGAGGAATGCTCTTAACCTGACAACTATTGAATTGTATATGTGAAATAAATGTCATTCTGGATTAGAGTGTTTGCCAAAATGCCATAAACATAAACATTGAAATTAACAAGTGAGGGTTTTTAATTCTTTTGGAAATATTCAATTATCTGGAAATTTCCGTACCATCGAAATACACACTTTTACAGTGTAGTTGATCTAATTTTAATTCCTATTTTTTTATATATGTATATAAAGATATGATTATATAAAGTCCTGACACACTTGTTGTGGGTGTGCTGTGGTTGTTGTGCTCCGCCCACCTCAAAATGTATTGCTTTCATATAATACCACATCCAGAAGTGTTTTACTCCTCTAAGGACTTCTAAGCACCATCCATTAACATTTTTTATCCATGTATCCAAAATGAATAAAAGGTACATTTTAAACATTTGTTAGTAAGCCGGTGGTGTAACAAAACTTTAGGGTGGTAGCGGTAACTCTTCATGTTAGGCTGCATCACATCTCCCTATTACTAATTGATTATCTATCTATAACATCACAAAGTTGTTGTAAGCCTTATGTCAGGTCACTTCCTAGTCCAGATTACATTTCCAGACAAACACAGTGTCCCAAATCAGCACACAGAGCACACACACACTACAGAGTTCAGCCATCAAGCTACTAATCAGACACGAGGACTTTATTCATTAAGGACTTTGCGATGTATACCATCAGTTGCACTCAACCCCAAACCTTTGTTTCATAAAAGGCCTTATAAACCTTGACCTGACTTTTTTTTTGTCTCTCCTTCTTGATCCGAACCTGTTTTTTGATATCTGTTTTTTTGATCGCCTGACCTTTTAGCCTGTCCTTGTTTCTGATCCATTCTGCAACATTACCGACATATTTTGTAAAAGCTGCCTCAGTTTGCATCCACATCCAGCCAGTACATGACAACCTTATTTTAGAAATCTACACAAATAGGTGCATTGGTTTGAAAAACACCAATTGAAACACACACACACTGACTTTCCTCTGTCAAACTAGCATTAGCATAACAACCCGAAAGATTGAGTTGAAAAAAAAAGGAGATTGTGAATCTTATCTCTCACCATTAGACAATTTGATTGTGTGTGAGCTGCCAGCAGCAGGCCTGCATGTGTGAGTGTGTGGGGGAGAGAGAGAGAGAGAAAAAGAGAGAAAGAGAGAGAGAGAGAGAGAGCCTACAGCGTGCCCCCAGCTAATCTTTGACTCAAAGCGCTCATTTCATCGCTGCTCTGCTCATTCTTAATCGCAGCTAATAAAGATCAGGGCTGCATCAGCCTTCTGTGAGACACACACTGAGTTTATGACTGTGTGTGTGTGTGTGTGTGTGTGTGTGTGTGTGTGTGTGTGTGTGTGTGTGTGTGTGTGTGTGTGTGTGTGTGTGTGTGTTTGTGTGTGTATTGTGGATTGTAATAGGCTTTGGGATGTGGTCTTGCTCTTGGGCATGATGTGAATCTGTGTAAGTCTATAGCATAAATGATCTCTGTAGACACACATTGTAAATAAACAGTCCAGTCTCAATGCATTTCGCGATTATACTTACGTGATGTAATCTTTTGAATCGTGTTCATAGACACAAATTTCCCTCTTTTATTGTGACTAATATTTTTTTTTTAATGTAGTATTTTTGGTGCCTACACCAAATTCTTTTTTCTGCCACTGGATACACAGACGCTGGATTGTTTTTTTTTTCTCGTTTGTTATAGATTTTTTATTTTTCAAGCGCCATTACTTAACATTATATTCGATAAGCTATTTGCTATTATAAAAAATCCTTAGTGATTCATTCCAGTCGAAATACAGTAAATATATCCTCTCGGTTAATTAAGGAGACTGCGTTAATTAGAGACACACATTTATTCCAGTGTAACCCTCACTATATATTTTCTGTCTTATTCTCTTGGCATGTCTGTCAGTATTACCCATGATCCTCTGCCTCCGTTGCTCCCTCGTGCTGAGCGACATGAGGGAAATTTGTGTCCATGAACACGAATCAACAGAATAAACTTTGACTGTATTACAAAATGCAGTGAGACTGTTGGAATAAGTTGAGTGGCAAATGTCATTTTGACGTTGATAATTTTTTACTAAACCTTTAATACTTTACTAAGATTTCAAGGTTTTTTTTGTACTTTTTTTTTTTTTTTTTTATTTGCCATGCGCTCTATAAATGCATTGTGTTCAATTGTATGTGTAATATATCCAGATATATTAATTCTTGACTTTGTGAAGTTTTCAATTTTTCTGGAATCAAGACACAAGTTTCTTTGGTTTGTCCAACTGACAGAAATGTCCAGAAAAACTTTCATGTATGGAGCACATTTCACCAGAGAGTTTCTCTTTTACATTTCATGTACAATTTCTTAAAAAATCTAGAACTGTTACCCATTCATAAACCCCTGAGGAACAGTTTCTGAAGCTGTAAAGTACAAGAATAGCCTTGTAATACATTTATTACCCTGAAAGGTTTCTCAGATTGCTGCATGTTCTGTGTAGAACCCTATAACGATGGTTTGTAACGCTTTGGGAACAAAGCAGCCTTGAACCATGGTACCCATGAAAGTTTTTTTTTCTGCAGTACAAAGGCCAGGTTTACACTGTAATTAATTTAGAAGATCATGTGTAGACATTTTTAAAAGGTTTATATGGGACCCACTATATAGATTCTAAATTGTTGTAAAAATGTAGAATACAATTACATCTAAAATCCTGAGAGGTTTCTTGGCAGGGTTCTTTGAGGAACCCTTCAAACATTCTGTGTAGGACATTGCCTATCAAGGTTCCAAGAATGAATGCTCAATCAGTCTAGAACCATAAATCATCTAAAGATTGATAATAAAATTGCTTCTGATTACAGTCTTTAAAAAAATTCTTGACCTGCCCCACTAGGAGAACCTTTAAATACCCCTATGTAAAACTAAATAAAGATCAGAGAGGTTTCTAGGTAATACTGCTTTAGGAAGCGAGGAACTCTTAAGTCACTAAACAAAGTCTTGAAGAATAGAGTGTGAAAGTCCAAGTATGCACTCTAATAGATCTAGAACCATGAAAGGTTTATAGAATTTAACCTTTAGCACCACACTTAAAGAGTTTTCTCTTGAACCCTGTACTTATAGGTTTTGCTATTAGAAAAAGCTTTATTAGGGTTTTTTGTTTTCTACAATAACATCTTGAAGGTAGTCCACTCTTCTAGAAATTAGGTACTGATGTTGTCATGTTCTGATGTTGGGTGAGAAGACTCCAGTTCCAATTCAACCTGAAGGTGTTCAGTGGGGCTGAGGTCAGTGTGCACCATTGAACTCATAAACCCCACTTCTGGTTGAAGAAAAGCAGCTCTACTGCATGGTTGTGGAAGAATCATTTTATTCTTGATAGCCTTTATGATGTTCCATGGTATGTCTGATGATTTAAAAATTTAAGACATACAGTACCATTCATGCTTAGTAAACTGCTTGAGGAATTCAACATTTAGACGATACTAAGAAGATGTGAAGAACATCGTACAGAAACAACTGATCTATATTTAGGGATTAATCAGAATAATTTTATTGACTGTACATGAAATTAAAAGTGATTGAGTGATGCTGAACATCACCACATTTCCTGGTATGAAATTGTGAACACTTTGGGATTCATTTCTCATATTATTTTTCAAAAATGTTTCTGATTTGTACATTTCAACATCCATGATTTATCTTGGTTGAATTGTTTTTACATCACAAAAGCGTTTCATTGGAACAGCACTGTAAAGACTTTCTTATATCCATTATGTGCAAAACCCAGAATTAACATGATGGTAGAGATTTTATTTATATTATTTATATATATATATATATATATATATATATATATATATATATATATATATATATATATATATATATATAATAATAGGATTTCAGAGTGTTTTTTCTTTACTATAAAATCACTCCAGGAAGTGTTCGCTTTTTTTTTTTCACCATTGTCTTTTGCTGAAACCAAAATAAAAGCAAGTATTGACCATTTTCAAAAACAGAGCCATAAACTATAGAAGGCATTTAAGGATTGTGCCCAGTTACCAACTCTCCCCTATATGATTGCATATAGCCAGAGAACTTTAATGATGGGGATAACGTATGGGGGGAGAGATGGAAAAAAACACGATTTCAAACGCGATTCGCTGAACCCAACTCTGATCCTGCCGAAGTCTTCAGGCTGTTCTCTCCGAACTCTTTTACACCGACAGTCGGTTCTCACATCCTCAAGACATGTGCTAATAATAGAACGTGTATGCTGATGGACAGCGTCGGGTCAATCTGCTCTGGGCTTCACATGAACATGGGCCTCGGCTGTACAACAGGTTACCAGCCTACATTTGAAAAAAATAACAAAGTGTAACATTACATATTACACAGGCTCTGAATTAGGGCTTTGATTGTGGAGTAAATCCTGAAATAGCCATCTTTAGATTTGGCTGAGAATTGCTTAAAGGAATTCAGGGCGAATGATTTGCACAGTCGATCGGCAAAGATATGAGACACAAACCGAATCTAGTTGTTCACTATGGTATGGTAGAAAATTATGATTTATCAGATTGAACCAAACGTGTTTTATGTATTAGGTCAACCTGGTTTCATTCCACATCATAGAAACTGCACTTGCTTTATAACATTTCAGCTAGTCGGCTAGTTAGTTTACATTGTTTTTGTACATTCCTGTTAAAAGTGCTTCCAGGGACATTGGCATCCCCTTCTTTCTTCTTATTTTCATCTGTTAATACATTTGCTGTAAAAAGTCTACAAACCCTTATGAAATTGTGGGTTTTTTTAAATATAAAGATAGAAATAACAAATATAACTGTCACACATGGTACATCTTTAATGTGATCGTCCAACAATAAAAATTTGTTTTGATTAAATTTAAAATAAAAACATGACAAGCTTGATTGCATAAGTCTGCACTCCCCTCCCATATAATACGTTATGGAAGCACCTTTTGCCTTTACTATGGAACCAAGTATTTATTAACTTCACACATCTAGACTTTGGAGATTTATCCTACACTGCTTTGCAAAAAAGTTCCTTCGGATTGCAATGAGATCTCCTCTGTATGGCTCTTTTTAGGTCATTCCAAAAAATTGTTTTGTTTGTTTGTTTGGTTTTTTTGATGGACTAAGCCTGAGGTATTTGGTTTGGCTGGGCAATTCCATAACTTTGATTATCCTGTTACATTCATTTTGACAATGCTCTTGGGCCAGCTGAAGAGAGGCAGCCTCGAAGCATAATGCTACCCCCACCTTGCCTTACTGTCACCATGGTGTTCCTTGGATGATGCTTAAATCATTTGGTTAAAAAAAGTTCAATATTTGTCTTGTCAGGCTATAATACATTTTGCCACATGGTTTGGGGTGACTGAATGAATGGTATGGTAGCATTGGCACTGGCTACAGATGGGGAGTATGTAAACAGTCAGTTTTTGAAGTTGATTTGTCGAAAAAAGGATAAAAAGGTGAGTGTAAGGATCTGAGCGACTTTGACAAAAGATGCATTAATTGTGATGTTTAGCTGAGTGGGTCAGTCCCTCTCCAAACAACAGCAGGTCCTACTGGAGTGTTTCTGGGAATGCAGTGGTTAGTAACTACCAAAAGTCTAGAATAGACAACCTTTAGGGTCATGGGCATCGAAGGGTTCTTATGGGGAATGGCTAGCCTGAAAGGGCTCAAGGTATAGACTTGGCTTCCAAATTCCACAGAGATCAATCCAATTTATTGTCTGTAGGATGTGCTGGACAAACAAGTTTGATCTATGGTGACATCATGTAACTTACATATACAGCACACCTTCAGAGATCTCATGGAAGCCATACCTTAAATGGTTAGAGCTTTTTCAATGAGAAAAGAGTGAGCTGAACTATATTGACTGACCGATGTACATTTGTGTGGTATAAGAGGGATAAGATTGTGTAATGGCACATTGTGTTTCATCCTTTACTTACAAAATTGGTATAAAATATTCTTTTGAACAGATATGATTTGTGTCAAGATGGATAATACGAGCATTATTAATGCAACATTTATAGGACTTTTTAAATTATTAAATTAAATATGTGTAAGTAACCCCCGGTGTTGAAAGAAAACCTCAGCAGCAGTTTACTGAGCTGTCACTGACCTCTGTGAGTCTCGGAGTGTGTGTTTTGCTTGTATTTGGTGCTGGCCACTGTCCTCTGAGCCCTGGCATGTCTGGCCGCCCTCCACAGGGTCAGGCCACTCAAGTGGAACTCAAAGGGACCCACTTTGAACGTAATAGGTTTTGACTGGCATGTGTTACACGCCTCAGCGCACCATTGATTGAGTGCTTGTTTGCTAAATCACTGCTGGTTTGGCAGGCTGGCGACATGTGTGTGGTCACTTTAGCTCTGAGAGAGGCAGAGAGAGAGAGTGAGAAAAATAGAGTGAGAGACTAAGGAAAGGGAGGCTAAGGTGGGGGGTTGGGGGTAAGAGAACCAATTTTGCCACCAGTGATTGACGTGTAATGGAAAGGTCTGATTCCCATTGGATAAGAAGCTACTCTAGGGAGGGGCTTCCTCCTGATGGCTGCCTCGAGGGCTTGTGGCCTTTGCCTCTGGCTGCATCTGAGCCCCCAACACTCTTAGACAGCTTTTTACAGCTCAGGACAGGAGAGGTCACCTCCACGGCTGAAAATCACATAGAGGAAGGTCTCTCGGCATGAAACATAGACCTAATCATCAAAGCTTTTTTTTTTTTTACCTTCGATATTAGTCTTTTAAATCAGGAAAAAAAAAGGATTGGGTTGAATTGTTGTCTACCGTTAAATCAGAAGGGTTAGGCAGATAAATTGTTTATAACAGCTTAGACAATAGGCTTAGATTAATGCATTTCTTTAGTTAAGGGTAATATATACTAATAATATTCTGAATACAATACAATGTTTAGCATGTTTTTATATATATATATATATATATATATATATATATATATATATATATATATATATATATATATATATAAACATGCTAAACATTGTATTGTATTCAGAATTAGCAAATATATATATATATATAATGGCCTTTGGCCTTCCTCTTTTCCACCTTCCTGGTGGCTCCATCCCCAGCATTCCCCTGCCGATATACCCTATGTCCCTCCTTTGCACATGTCAAAATGACTACAACCAATGCAAACAGTAAAGGGCTCAGAGTGGATCCTTGATGCAGTCCCACCTCCACCTTGAAACAGTCTGTCGTTCCTACTGCACACTTCACTGCTGTCACACTGTCCTCATACATGTCCTGCACCACCCTCACATACTTGCTTTCTCTAAATCCTCAAATACACAATGCAGTTCCTTCGGTCCTTTTCTATACTTCTCCATCAACATTCTCCAAGCAAATAACTGACTGATCAACTTAATTCCCCTGTAGTTACTGCAGGTCTGCACATCTTTGCAGCATTGCAACACATCCTTTCCAGCTCGGTCTCTCTGCCTGGCCAATCGGTATAAATCCTTTTCTCCTTCCTTAGTGTCCAACATCTCATACAGCTCCTCATATGCCTTTTCCTTGGCTTTTGCCGCATCCCTATTTACCTGCTGCCGCATCTCCTTGTATTCCTGCTAACTTTTCTCATCACTCTGTTGATCCCACTTCTGTTTTGCCAACCTCTTTCCCCTTATGCTCTCCTGCACTTCCTCATTCCACCACCACTTCTCTTTGTCTTCCTTTCTATTTCCAGATGTCACACCAAGTACTTTTTTTTAGCTGCCTCTCTCATCACTCCTGCAGTAGTTTCCCAATCATCCAGCACCTCTTCACCACCACCGAGCCCGTGTCTGACCTCTTCCCTGAACCTCACACTACAGTCTTCCTCCTTCAGTTTCCACCATCTTATTCTTCTTTCAGTCCTCACTCTTCTCCTCTTCTTCTTCACCTCCAACACCATCCTACAGACCACCATCCGATGCTGTCTAGCTACACTGTCCCCCGCTAACACCTTACAGTCTCCAATCTCCTTCAGGTTGCATCTCCTACATAGAACATAGTCCACCTGTGTGCACCTTTCCCCACTCTTATAGGTCACTCTATGCTCCTCCCTCTTCTTAAAATACGTGTTCACCACTGCCATTTCCATCCTTTTAGCAAAATCTACCACCATCTGCCCTTCCACATTCCTCTCCTTAAAACCATACCTACCCAACACCTCCTCATCACCTCTGTTCCCTTCACCTACATGCCCATTAAAGTCTGCCCCAATCACCAATCGTTCATTACTAGGAACAACATCTATCACTTCATCTAATTCACTCCAGATTCTTTCCTTCTCCTCCATCTCACAGCCGACTTGTGGAGCATAGGCACTGATGACATTTATCATCACCCCTTCAACTTCCAGCTTCATGTTTATCACCCTATCACAAACTCTCTTCACCTCCACTAAACTCTTACTGTACTCTATTTTCAGAATCACCCCTACACCATTTCTCTTTCCATCCACACCATGTTGGAACAGTTTGAACCCACCTCCAATGTTCCTGGCCTTACTCCCTTTCCGCTTGGTCTCCTGTACAAACAACATATCTACCTTTCTCCTCTCCATCATATCAGCTATCTCTCTTCCATTACCCGTCATAGTACCAACATTTAAAGTACCAACCCGAGCCTCCACTCTCCTACACTGCTCCTTTTCCTGCTGTCTTTGTAGACATCTTCCTCCTCTCCTTCTCCTCCTTCGGCCAACAGTAGCCCAATTTCCACCAGTACCCTGTTGGCTAACGATACCTGTGGCGGTCGTTGTTTACCCGGGCTTGGACCGATTCGGTATGAAATTCCTAATCGTGACTCTCATATTTGATTTGGTTTTACGCTGGATGCCCTTCCTAACGCAACCTTCCTCATTTTCCCGGGCTTGGGACCGGCACTAAGAGTGCACTGGCTTGTGCCTCCCTAATGGCTGGGTTGAAGACATTAAGACATGATATTGTTAAAAAATTACTAACTGTGTGATTGTAAAATGGACTAATTTTACCGGTGTCAGGCCGCATCATGGAATTGTTGTTTTTTCCTTCCTCACTCATGCATATTCAGTGCAATGACGACACATGGATTTGTGTTTAAATTCCTTCATTACGCAGGCCTTCATATCAGCATCACATTGCGTTGCTTGATAATGTAGACATTTATTCCAAAGTCATAAGGTGTAAAAAAGATCCTCCTCCCATTACAACATCACCTCATAAAACTGAATCATTCCATTAGTGGTGTCTTTGCCTTCGCCTCTAAACGCAGAGAATATTTTTTTATGCTTAGGGAACCTTTCTCGAGTAAACAATGTCTTAAGTGATTAGATTCCCGCTCATCTCAGTACATATTAGCTGAAAACATTGATTCAAGTTCCGGCCCATTGTGTAAGCAATGGTGAGAAGTGCAGAGGCGTCGGATTTAGCGTATTGTGCCACAGCTACAGGCGGGGTTAATTGAAATCCTCCAGCAAGGAACAGCGAAGCCTGGATAATTGTGTAAAAAAAAACGGTTGATGGAAATACAAAACAGTGGAGGTCAACATCTAGAGGAATGTTCCTGCACTTAAGGAATGTCTCACTCACTGATTCTAATGGTAGTTGTAGAGAATCAATGAGGTTGTGAGCCTGATGCAAATAAGATTATGCTAAATGACCCTCATTACGCTGAATTATCAGTGCAATGTTGGGGGAAGCAGGTGGTAGAGTTTCTTTTTCAGCCATTTATTTGAGCAATTTTAGCCATCTGGCTGAAGACGGCTGCATCAGGACTTAAAGTGAGCTGACCAGAGATGTCCATGAATCAGTCTATTGAAAGTCAGTTGTGGTCGTTCTGATATGAGACCTAACTTAGCCTTATATTTAGTTCCCCTTTAAATGTTTTGCCAGGTACATAAATATATATACACTTTATATAATTTTTTTTCAAATCTTGTTCATACTAGTTGACCCTGACCTCCAAATATTCTCTGTGTTGTCTGTTCAACCGACTACAAACATTAAATATCTAGAATTCCGTATACTATCTCACAAACTGTTTCTGTTTTATAGGCTGCAATAGAACACAAAAATAATAACTCACATGTTAAACCAAGTATATTCATTTGTTAAATAGACAGACAGACAGACAGACAGACAGACAGACAGACAGACAGACAGACAGACAGACAGACAGATAGATAGATAGATAGATAGATAGATAGATAGATAGATAGATAGATAGATAGATAGATAGATAGATAGATAGATAGATAGATAGATAGATACTTTAGCCATGTTTCCACACAGACAGCTTTAATTGCCGGATGTGTGCATCATGGTGGATTTTAGTGCTTTAATTTCACCTCTTTTACATTTATTTATTTATATTTTTAATAAAAATGGTCAAGCGGAAACGTGAGCTGCATTTATCACGCGTTATTAAAACGAGTGCCGTTAAAATGAATTTGCGCTAACGCATTATTAGCGCTTTAATTTTGACAAACCTAATATACATATGCTTTTTTGTTGTTTGTATTTTGGAAATTCATCTAAACATAAAACAGGTCTTATGAAATCATATACACATAGCATGTCCTTATAATGTTGTATAACATGCACCTGCCTTTATGGAATCATGTACAAGTAAACCAGATATATATGACCATATCGTCACATACTGTATGACTATAAATGGTAAGATTTTATTATAGATTATATATTTTATACAGCCATGTGTCACTTTCGGTACAGTGAGTATTGTGTAATAGTATGTCTTCTCATAAATGCATTTTAAAAAACATGAATGGAAGATTTACTAGAAAGTGTTGACGTTCTCTCTCATTCATTCCACATGAGCACCACTGAATCCCTGATCAAGTTCTTCCTTTTATATTCTCATATCCTGCCATCTGTAAGCAAGGCCATGCTACTATTAAAAAGCAGAATACAATGATTAGAAACTTGCTCAGCTGATTTCTTTATCACACCTCCCCCCCTTCTATCTCTCTCTCTCTCTCTCTCTCTCTCTCTCTCTCTCTCTCTCTCTCTCTCTCCCTTATTTTCTGTGTAATACTCGCTTTCTCCTTATGTTGTGAGTGCTGTGCTACAATGATGAACTTTCAGGCGGTGTTGTGTAGCCCATCCATTAGAAGCTGTGGGGCTGAGATAAATCACCTTATCAGACCTGCCTTCCCCTACAGAGCAGTCAGGGAAATCCATCACGTCAGACAACATGAAAGAGGTGGGGGGAGATGTGGGAGGGGGTGAAGGCACCAACCAGCACCAACATCCTGCATAGATGAGACATACACAAGAAGCATTTAGGCCCCTCTCTCTCTCTCTCTCTCTCTCTCTCTCTCTCTCTCTCTCTCTCTCTCTCTCTCTCTCTCTCTCTCTCTTTCTCTCTCTCTCTCTCTCTCTTTCTCTCTCTTTCCATTTCTCTTTCTCTTTCTCTTTCTCTATGTATGTCTATAGAAATATACATACATATATATATATGTGTATGTATACATAAATATTTATTTTTTAAAAATCCTCCCTTAGCATGAATAACAGCTTTATACACTCTTGGCATCTGGAAAGTTTATCAAAAATCAAACTTGTCAAACCATTATCTGCACTAGTTAGAGATTCCTTTTTGACTTTGTGATCCAGTTCATCCCAGAGCAGTTCATTAGGATTTAGGTGCAGTAACTGGGCAGGACGTTCCATGATGGCTACCACTCCAGTCAACTGGTTTCTCTCTGAATAATGCTTCCATAGCTTGGACATATGCTTCAGTGTCTTGTTGTATGTTGAAGTCGGTTCCAATTAACCGCAGTCCAGATGGAATTGTATGGTGTTAAAGTATAGAATGGCAGCCATTTTGGTTCCTTTTTACCTGGAAAAAGTCTCCAATCTTCCCTGCTCAACAACAACAACCCAAAAACATTAACTTTGCTATGTTTGACTGTGGATGTGAGGCAGTCTGATCACATCTTCTCTCCTGTTCTCCATCTTAGACTTGTTCTTCTCGTTTAACCAAAAATGTAAAATTTAGACTCATCTGTTTACAGAACTTTCATCAAGTCATTCATTGTCCAATTCTTGTGTGTTTTTGCCTTTTACCTAATTTGTTGCATAGAAGCAATTAGGAAATTCATGTGTTGCAAAAACTATGAATTACTAGCTGTTTTCAAACTTTTGAAAGGATATCTGGATTCATTTATTAATTAATAAACATATTCAAAGATTTTGTCATTGACAGAATTTCACCAAAATTATTATTTCATGACTTTGCATACAATTTTGCAAACATTCTCTAGGTTTTAGTATATGATCATGACCTAGAAGTTTATTTAAAAAAAACATTTTCAGATCCGTCCCATTTTAGTGGTATGAAATAACAAATGTTGTTAATATCAAACAAACAAACAAACATGTCAGATGTTTCCAGTCTTTCCAAGGAAATGGAGTTGTTTGTTTTCCTGACAGTCATAATCCATAATCCAATAATAGACATTGATGGATATCATGGTTTCCTAGGAATTTAGTTTATTTAGTGTTTAAGTTTAAGTAAGCTCAAGCATGATAAACATGTGATCGGCTCTTTCAATAATTTGCGTTTTCTTCAGTATGATTGTTTAGTATGATTTTTGATTTTTGCCTTCATAAATCTAAAATCTTTCTCTCTTACGTTCAATTTAATATCATCAACCTTTGCCAAGGATCATCTGACAACAGAGTCTCAATCCCATATTTTATATAAGAAACCATGGAATCACCTGTGATCTTTTACTCAGTGCCAATGTGCCCACCTCACCCCCCATGATGTTTATATCTACAGTGTGTGAAACAGGTTGCTAGGCAACAATAATGACAGTGACCTTTGGAAATATCACGGGGGCTGGATCGACCCGATGTGAAGAGGATGAGCCAGAGGTGCTCAGGTAAATGAATCTGTGTGGCAGCAGTTGGTGACAGCAAAGGAATATTGCACTGGAAAAAACTATTCAATTAATCTTATTGTGAGGAAAACTTTTATATCACATTTACATCAATAAATGATAATTAACACACATATATATATATATATATGTGTGTTAATTATCATTTATTGATGTATATTGATGTATATTGATGTGTATATATATATATATATATATATATATATATATATATATATATATATATATATATATATATATATATATATATATACTATATGGACAAAAGCACCATCAATACTGTACAAAAACGCAATATAACAACGAGTGGCATTGCAGAGAGAGAGACATTTCACATATGGAGGGTAAAAACCATTTTACTAAAGCAAGAAACCCAGTTAAGACTCCAAACTTCTACACTACAACCACAACTGTGCACCTACAACATCTGGAGCAGTTCAGAATTAATATTTGTCTAATAACATGACAAAAACATAAACATGTAAATAAAATACAACCTACTCAGCAGAGATGCAGACTCATAATGTGCACCGCTCCTCAGAGACTGTAATCCAGTGGTACCGCTCGTATTTACTGGTCTGAAAGTGGTGAACAAACCCTTTCCCGGGCTGAGACAAGCTAGCTAGCTTCGGGGTTGGCCGACCTCCTCACGATGTCTAGCTTTTCTTAAAAATAAATTTTTAAGTATGTCTGAGACTAAATCAATTTCTCTTCCTTCGTAGGCATAAAAAAGTCTAACTCAGATGTATTAATGTGTGCAGAGCTACACACATGTTTTGCCAGTCGAACTTGGCTGTAACAGTTTCCCTCTGACCAACCAAACAGAGGACAGAAAAATGTTGCCGCTATTCTGGGCCAGCTAGCTGATTGGTAAAAGAAACAGACTCATTGCTAATATAGTCTAAGATATAAAGGCCAGCAGTACTGACTTTGAAGGCCCTGGGCAGATTAGATTGACAAAAGAAACGCTACGAAATGAAGAGAATAAACTGTTGGAAATTAATTCATACAATTTCATAGAACAAATATTAGAATTTAGGTTGTAAATGTAGGTTAGTGATTCTGATAGTGTTTAGGTCAGCAGAGGAGGCTTTGCTGGCCCTGACCACCCACCACTGGTTGGAGTGTAAGATTTTCAATGGCCTGCTAGCTGAACGCTGACTGCATCCCAGGCCTCCTCACCTCACCTCCATCAGACTTTACCAACACCCTTCTGGATGAATGATCACAAAGCTGTAGGAGCACACTTCAAAATTTGGAAGATCTTCCCAGAAGAGTGGGGATGATTGAACCAACAAATGGAGACTTGTGGAATGAGACCATTAAAAAGAACATACCAATCTTATGCTCAGGTGTCCACAAAAGCAACAAATACAAATGTGTTTGTGTTTTCATTGCTCTTTCGTTGAAGAACACTTTGAAGTTATATGAACTACCTGAACTTACAGTAGTTTCTTAAAAAAGAGTGCATGTATAGAATACAATAAAACATTTAAAAATGTACTTAGAACATACAATTTTTTTTTTTACAAATGTTTCCAGTAGAAACTTATTTATTTCTTTATTTTTATTTATTTGTTTTTTATTTTCAATTTAAACACATTGCACACCTCCAACTTTCCGGAAAGAATTAGTGAAAGAACCACATATGGCTGGAAAAGTCAGGTGTACAATAATTGTGTCTATATAGTGTATATTTTAGGGACTATTAACATCTAGGTGTGCTTTCCACAAATTGAATGACACAGAGGAGAATACTGGTTCGATATGAAGCAGATTGTATTACAATGGTGTATTATCTCACTTACAATGTGGTCATATGCCAGCATCGACAAATTTAAGCTGTCATTGAAGTTTTTAGTGTAAAAGTGGTAAATAAATAACAATATCATGTTCATGTTTTTATTAGTTGTTCTAGACATCGATCTAAAATTCCGGCTGCTTTACAACATATAAAATATTGATGTGCATCTCCTTAACTGAGGCTGATGCAATTCGCATCTCGATGCATAGCCATTGATATGATACATTAAAAATACACGTGAAGCAGCTACCGATGTGATGTGATATGTTTCACCCCTTTTACAAAGCAGTGCGATTTAATTTCATTCAACACAATGTGATTCAATGTAATATGATAAAATAGAAAACATATCATGCTATACACTTCAATATGGTACAGATAATTTGCTTTCATTTCTTTGTTTCAGACAAAAAAACAATCAATTTACTTAAGTGCCTTTTGACTTCTAATGTATGGCCCTTTCACAAACAGGTCTTTGTAGTGAAAAAGTGAAAAAGTCTCCAGGAAGTTACAGCTCTACCTCTGCCATGTTAATCTGTATTCTATGTGACTTTCAGAACACGCCGTGTTGTGTTGCAATACAAAATATTCATGTAGCAGCAGTGATGCTGAGAGAACAAGCTCGAGAAACAGTTTAGGGAGGAGGAATCAACCTACATATTAAATAATTGGGACAAATAATTACCCACTTTCTAAATAATCAAAGCACATCTATTACTAAATATATATAAATAAAAAGCGATGCATTGCTATACAAATGCCAACTTGTATCGGATTACCCTTTTTTTTTTTTAAATCAATGATTCACATCGTCAACTTCAATGACGATGCACAGATGCAAATCGGTGCATCCCTAATACACAGAGAGAAAGTAGTATGATAAGATTATATAGATTTGAATGAATTTCGATGAATAGTTATTAGAGAGAGAGAAAGTTTGTATGTGTGTGAACTGTGTAAGGCTATGGCATGTCTATACTGATAGTGTAGCTGTTGGGGTTAACACCTTATGCCATTTTTCATTACATGTTTCCTAAAAAAAAATTCTCCAGTTCATCAAATTCATTCTGTGCCTGTGCCTATTTATCAGTTCACCATATTCACCATATGAGTTAACCAAAAATTATCTATTTAGCTCAGCAGAAAATGTTTACAATAGTTGTTTCACTCTGTATGTAACTGTATTGTACGTTACTCTGGTTATAGTAGTTTATAAGCCAACTGTAGTTTATAGGTATATTGTATCTACTGTGCAATATAAAGGCATTCTTTTACTCCATAGCCTAAAAACAGTGATCGATGGAGGTTTCTGGATAAATAAAGGTTTCTTGTTTTTCTAAAACCGTTTTTCTAAAACGTGAAACTGTTTTGTTAAACCTTCTTTGTAAAGGTAAACCGATATTCAGGAGATGAAAAAATCTTTTCTATATTTCAATGGCTGCCTATAAAGCAGGAACGTCTCTTTAGTAGGTCCATGTGAAAAGATCAGGCAATATGTAGCGCAGAATGAAAGTGTTCCCCTGGCTCAGGCGATGGAGGAAGTTAACCTCTCCAGCATTTTCCTGCCTATTAGGATTCCATCACAGTGACAGCTCTTATTGTTATTCACCATGCACAGGTATATCAGACACCATAACGACTTGGAGTGTAAACACCTGCACGGCTGAGCATGAACGTCTCCGGGGGCAAACTCGCAGAAATTTTGAATAAGAGAGCGTTATTACATACAGTATTGCACACACTCTGCAAAGACAAAAGCCTGAAAGGAGATACAAACAATATCTGTCTAGTAGATGCTGAGGAAATAACACTTCAATTTCAGCTCGTAGTGACATGGAGTTGTGGTAGCACCCAGAAGTTGATTATTTTGACATAACAGCCCGTTCCAAAGCCTTTTAATCCTCTGAAATCACAAACGCTATCAATTTGCATTAATTTGCAACAATAAAAAAAAATGTTTTGTGTAAGCCGTACAATTAATGCTGTTTAGCATCCATAAAGTACGTTTTACCAGCTGTTATACCAGTTACTCTTTTTTCCCTAATTTTTGAAAAAGTAAAAAAAAAATCAGCTTGTCATGTTTCTGCAAAATCCTGTTAAACCAAATCAAATAAAGTTGCACAAACTGCTGACACTGGAGAGACTCTTCCCCAACTGATTCAACAATTACATACATTTTTTCAGCATGTCCACCATCAAATCAATTAGTTGTTACTATAGAAATGGTCTCACATTAAGCAAAATCATATAAATTGCCTTAAAACCGTAAATGCTTTCAGAGCAACTGCTAGAAAAAAAGTTTTTGAGCAAACAGACTGGTTTAAAGGTCAATTGTAAAAAAAAGCATTAAAGAAATTAACACTGACAAGTCATTTAGATCAGTGGTCCCCAACTCGGGCTGCACAGAAAGGATACATAACTTACAGTATTTCCGTTGTATTTATTAAAATTAGCGGATTCTCTCCTCCACATCTGTCTATGACTCACTCTTGATGCATGTCATGATGCCTCGGTCACATGACTTACCTCCATCCGCTACCTTCTTAAAGGGGCTCCGGCCGCTAACACATAATACATTACCGCTAAATTCAAACCCCCAAGCGAGCAAAATGAACAAAATACAACACAGTGGATTCACATTTATTATTATATTTAGAAAATACCAGTTTTTATGGTCGTATTATTTTATTTTGTTGTATTTATCCGCCACACCTTAAAGGCCGGTCTGTGAAAATATTGTCCGACATTAAACCGGTCCGTGGCACAAATAAAGGTTGGGGACTTCTGATTTAGAGTATACATTCTGTGTTTATATATACATATATTTATGATGATGTGTGATGGTATCTGGCTGCAAGATACCATCATTGTTCCTCCATTTGGTGTTTCACTCTGTATATGAATTGTGTAATTGTTCATTATGTGCATTTAAATTGCCTTCTCAGTGATTGGTGTTGCTAAAGTCAAGCCTTCCTGTTTTGAGTGGTTTTTGATATTGTCCCTGTCTGTAGTTTTGTTTACTTTTTGCCATTGTTTCCCATTTACCATAAGGATCTCGTTCTGTTTCCCATCTCCAGGCAGACATTTTGTCTTATTAATTTTCAAACCATAGGCTCTGCCAGCTGAACTTCCACTCATAATTTTTTCACAACTTTCAGATTTGTCTGGAAAAATTCATTCTAAACTTTTTGTTTATCCTTAGAGTGATTGAGTCTTACACTACTAACCAGAAGAGTCATTTTGTACTGAAATAACATCTTTTTACAAGTTGTACACATATTTTTACAGAGCATTAATGGTAAAACTTTTTATATTAACTGTGTAAATGAACGCTATTCAGGGGCAATTCGAAGCGATGGATGATTGTTGCTGCAAATCCATCAGCAAGAAAGCTATAGCTGTTGTATAAGCAGTTCAGCTCCAATCATCTTTAATGGAGATTGCTCCAATAAGCGAGCAAAGAAGTAAAGGAAAGTTCAGTGTAAAAAATCAAGAAGACAACGTAATGCTTTATGTTTGTTCTTGAAAAGCTCCTAATCTATCCAGCGACACAGAACCCCTGCTCGGTCTGTAGCTGTATATCTCTATTCATAATTGATGGTCTGAGCTGGAGTTGACGCTACAGCACGCTAACACATGTAATATGGATTCTCTTCGTGTTTCAGATCCCGCTCTGTGTCTGAACACTCATCTGTCTGACTGGCTGCAGAAGTGTCTGGCTGTCTGTTCGCCGTGATGCCGATGCTGTGGTGGGAGACCGGAGTCCATTTTGAGAGAGAATATCTTATTAGATCCTGTATGTGTCCTTAATTTACTCTGCTCCGAGGGGATTATTTATGCTGATTTACTTACGAATACACTCGGGATAACTCTTATTGTATCTACATAGCCTTTTATTACTCATATTCTTTATTCATTATGCACTACAGTAATTAAACATATGAATGGAGACATGCTGTAGTAAAGCAGATCGTAGATCCTGAATCATAGTGGCTTTTATAGAAGGTCCCTGGTTTTTTTAGCCAATTATATCCATTTATGTAGTTTAAAGCTAATCGCAAAGGAAGACTTTTTTCTCTCTATTTACCTTTTTTTTTATTTATTTATACAATGCAACAATGAAAACCAAAAAAGGGACGTGTCTTTCTTCCTGTCTCCAAGTTCAAAAGAGTCGTCTCATCTGTTCAGAGTTTGTGGTACTTTGAATTAAAATTTTCCAAGCCATAAACTAATCAGTAATGATTATGCATTATAAGGTAATTGTTGTCATAAATCGAGATTGTCATGCATTTTTTTTTCCATGGGAATGTTCCAAGCAAGAAATTTCATGTTGAAAGGACACAGCTTCATGATTGTACATTCCTAAGTATTCATCGAGTTTTCTTTCAAATCTGATATTCCAAAACAATGATATTGCATATGCAGATATCGAAGTATGAGAATAGGCAATGCTACTGTAACTCCCTACATGCCCTTGGTTCCCATGGCAACATGCGCCTTGTCACCCTCAGCCGAACGAACGTCGCCGTCCTCCTTTGATGCCATAATGGGTTTGACCTCTGATCTCTGCCTTTCACTCCCATGAAGAGGTGACACTCTCCTCATGTGTGAAAACACGGGCTTAGCCTAGCGCCCCGTCCTCCTCGACACGTGACGGCGGAGAGGGTTAAACGCCACGCCGATTACACACCCGGGTTCACCTGCTATACAGTGTGTGAGCAAATAAACAAACAATCTACATGAATAAAGCTGCTCTAATTCAAGTCAAATAAACATCGTAATGACCAATTTTATTTTCCTGACAGAAGGAAAAAAGGATATAAAGCAGATGAGGACCATTTAATATTATTATTATTATTGTTATTATTATTATTATTATTATTATTATTATTATTATTATTATTATTTATATTTTATTATTATTATTATTATTATTATTATTATTATTATTATTATTATTATTATTACACGGTTAACATTGTAAAACTGATTATTAAAATCTGCTTTACACGTAAAAAATACACTTTACACATAAAAAAATTCCCTAAATCACACACACACACACACACACACACACACACACACACACACACACACACACAAACACGTGATACCTGAATCTTCTTACCTCATTATTATTATGTAGTAACAGAATTTCTATCTATCTATCTATCTATCTATCTATCTATCTATCTATCTATCTATCTATCTATCTATCTATCTATCCATCTATCTATCTATCTATCTATCTATCTATAAGAGACAGAAAGAAAGTGAGAAAGTGTAAGAGAAAGAGAAAGAGAGAGAGAAATGTGTGATATTTTATTCTATTATTCTATATTTTACTCTATTCATTCTGATTCTATTTAGAAATATTCTATATTATTAATTTCATTTTATTTATTCATTTTTAATACCTTTATTCCATTTTATTTAAACAAGAGCCAGCAGAATTCTTGACTTGACCTGACCAGAAATAAATAGCATTTCACTTCATGTAAACGAAACGTCTCCACCGGAAACGTCAAATCGAAACGTCTCCACCCCACACGTGTACAGAAATGCTGTAAAGGTGTGAAGTCGTATGACTTTGAATGCGCTCGAAGCAAATCCTTTTACTGAGATACTGTGCAATCAACAGTAATAAGAATTTACCTCAGTAATGTGTAGTGTGATGAACTCTTACTTTCAGTCGGCCCGAGTACAAAAGGTGCAGTTGTAGAGAAATTAGCTGCTAGATGAATTTATTTCTGGAGCCTTATTTTTCACTCACATTTCTTTTTTCATGCAAAATCAAAGAGCCTTATGTCATTTGACTGAATGGTTTCTTATGTAATATGTTGCTTTCTTTACTCAGATGTACTGAAAAGTTATGTGTCGAGTCTGTACTGATTTAGTAATGCAGAATTCACACACACACACACACACACACACACACACACACACACACACACACACACACACACACACACACATATATGTACTCAAAAAATATATTTTATGGTGCATGATAAAATTATAAGTCTAGTATAAGTGTTAAGGGAAGATGCAGCCGAGTTGTTAAGGCTGTAGGTTACTGTTTGGAAGGAATAGAGGTTCAATTTCCAGTATCGCCAAACTGGTGCTCTTGATCAAGGCCCTTAACCCTTTGCTGCAGGGGTCCTATATCATGGTTGACCCCAGCTTCCTAACATCGCTGGGATATGCGAAGTAAAGAATTTCACTGTGCTTTAATGTGCATGTGGTAAGTAAAGAGTGTTTTTCTTTCTTAAATGGTTCACAGTTTGTTTTTTTGTAACTTTTTTTCAGGCATATTTCAGGCATGTGGTTTTATTTTTACAATCTAATCACCTGATCAATTTCCTTGTTTTTCCATTAAACTTTCCATATTAATGAGCCTCAGTTTGCTATTAATGAATAGAACTCGGCGTGTCCTTCTGTTTTGCCTTGTGTTTTGCTTTTCTGCGTGCCGCGGTTGTAACGAGTGGTTAAAGTGACCCTGGTTTTTCTGTCAGCTTTCAGGACGGTAAATTCTGATGATGCATTTTTGCTCACTGCTGCTGCACAATGTGTTTTTTTGTTTTATACACCAATGTGTGTAAACACTCGAGGCTGTGTATAAAATCTCAGCAGTTTTTGAAGTACTCAAGCCAACAGCTATGACACTGTCAGTCACTGAGGTCACAATCTCTATATATATATTGATGTTTGTATATGCAGTATAGGGGTGTGTGTGTGTGTGTGTGTGTGTGTGTGTGTGTGTGTGTGTGTGTGTGTGTGTGTGTGTGTGTGGAGATATAGGTATGTTCGCATCGACAGACATAAAATAAGACTTGTTGTAGTGTGAGTATGTTCACCTTAGAGGCAAAGCAAGCATATCGATCTCTTATCGCTTCCTGCAACTAAATGCTTTTGTTCACAGTGATTTTCTCTCCCCATCGCTTTCTTTCTCTCTCTCTCTCTCTCTCTCTCTCTCTCTCTCTCTCTCTCTCTCTCTCTGTTTCTAACCATTCCCCGAGTGATCTACATTACTACAAACCCTGTTTTTTTTTCTCTCAGCTGTTCCAGTTCAAAGTTTGTGCACCTCTGCTCCTTTTATTTCTATTGTCTTTTTAGTATCTAGGAAGAGAAAGAAATTTCAAATAGACCAATGGAAATGTTTTAAATGGTCAATTCTAAACAACACTAATGCGCAATGTGACCAAAAGTAAGTGCACCCAAATGAGGATGGGTTCCCCTTTTGAGTCTGGTTCCTCTCAAGGTTTCTTCCTTATAACATCGAATGAGGTTTTTTCTTGCCACAGTCTCCATGGCTGCTCATCAGGGATAAACACACATCGTTCACCTTAACTTAAATTCTGTAAAGCTGCTTTGAGACAATGTTTGTTGTGAAAAGCGCTATAGAAATAAACTTGACTTGACCTGACTTGACTTGACACCCTTAAACATCACACTTATTTTCGGTTGTTCTCAAACTGCAAAGTTTGAAATACACAATTGTATAGAATGACTTTGTTCTGTTGAATTACGATTTTGCTTTACTTCTTCACTGGATGATGATAAACCTGTACACAAAGCAAGCTCCATGAGGATGTGATGTGTTCAGGTTGATCTGGTGTTCTTCACATAATCGTGTGAAGTCAGAATTTTATGGAAAACCTTAAAAAAAAAAAAAAAGATTGGAGCTTAATAAAACAGGAAAGTGGGAATAAATCTGGATTTAGCCCACATAAATGTGAGGATCAGGTGTCCACAAACTTTTGTTCATCTTCCTCACTTCCTTATTTGAACTCTAAATAAATTATAAAAGTACATTCAGTTTATTCGGTATACACACATCATTCACAGCTTCACAAATTACCTCATCATTTACATTTTTCTTAAAGAAGCACTATGGACAAAAGTTTGTGGACATCTGACAATAAGATTGGTATGTGCTTAAGTCCCCATTTGTTGTTAAAATAACCTCCAATCCTCTGGGAAGATGTTCCACAAGATTTTGGAGTGTGCTTGTGGAGATGTGTGCTCATTCAGCCTGAAAAGTGTGAGGAAGGTGAGGAGGCCTGTGGTGCAGTCAGTGTTTCAATTCATCCTAAAAGTGTTCAATAGGGTTTATAGCTCTATAGCAGTTCATCCAGTGTACCAGTGTTTAGGTCATGCTGGAACAGGTTTGAGTCTCCTAGTTCAAGCGAAGAGAAAATTCAATTCTACTGAATTATATCGTACACAATTGTGTGCCACCAAATTTGTGACAACCACATATTGCTGAAAAAATTGAGTTGTCCCAATACTTCTGTCCATATAGTGTACATTTCATTTATAAGCCTTTAGTAATGGAGAAAAATTTTTTTTGTACATATAGAACTAATATTTCAGACTGGTAGTGTGGTGTGTGTGTGTGTGTGTGTGTGTGTGTGTGTGTGTGTGTGTGTGTGTGTGTGTGTGTGTGTGAGTGTGTGTGTGTGTGTTTTTTTTTGAGGGACAGTTTTAAAGCAGAAGACTTTTTTTACGTCTTTAAGAAATAAATGCAGAACAGAGCTGTATGTATCATTATGGGCAGGTTGAATGTGACTTGTGGCCCGTGTCGAATAAGAATTACAGGATTAGAGCGCCATCTTGAGGTCATAATATATTTGTCTCATTAAAGGACAACATTGAAACTATTTCCTATTTTCATGCAGTTTACAGGATTCAGAAAAGTGAGAAGTTTAATTGAAATATTGTATAAAATAAATCAAATACATGTTATTTGAGAGAAAAGAAAACATAATTAATATAGAGTTAATGTATTGTACAATTGTAAAAGAACAGATATATTTACTAATTTATTATTATCACGCCATTTTATTATTTAGCAGCCAAAAGACTGTGGCTTCATATGGGAGAAATGTAGTTAAATCAGCTCATTTGCTTATTTAAAGGGTCAAAATTGAAGCATGCGGAAAAGAGACAGGAGGGTGGGACTTATAAATGAACCTTCAGCATGGTTCCTCAAAACACACCTCGTATTCTCTTATCATCGTTTTCCAATGTGTGTATAAGAAAGCAGCTTATGATGGGACAAGACAAAATTTAGGATGGGACAAGACAGGAATGAGGATAGGAGAAGACCAAAATAGGGAAGGGACAGGATGGAATTGGAAGGAGGGGAATGGTTATGCAAAGGACACACATGCTGCTTTGATAAGTTCAGCCGTGCCACTTGTTAAAGTGTTGAGATGAGATGGAATCGGAAATAAAGGTTGTCACAAAGAACTCCATCCTGTCTTCCTCATGCACATGGTTTCTTTTGCGCATTCCCACACACTCACAAACGCACACACAGATTTCATTTTATAAAACAATTTATTCATGAGAATTTCATTTAAAGAGAAAAATTATCTATGAATTTGATTCAGAGACTTATTTTTTTTACTGTTAAAGAAAACAACTTCTCAAATTAACTCTATTGATTAAGCTCCTATAGACAACACTAATATACCTTTGTCTTTCTGGGGGGGGTTTTCTATCTTGGTCTTCCTCTCTAAATTTTAAATATTGAACATGAAATATCAAACATACACAAACCACATATATACATTACTTTTATGCAAAATAAAGATTTAATCATATTATATTGCATTATACAGACATAATAGTTTCTTTCATATTTTATTGCGTATTCCAGACTAAATCCAAGATTTATAATTTACACTTTTAAAACATAAAAATCTTATTTTTTTTACAGTTGCTAATGGTGAAATAACTGTTAATGTTAATTCTTTTAATCCTCTTTTAGTAAAATAAAATTTAAACAATTTCATTTTAGACAAAAACACTCTACAAACAATACCCCGTAATCACAACGTGAAAGACGTCTGTTTGAAATCTTGCAAATGTATTTAAATAATAAAGCAAAAAAAAAAATCACATGTACAGAAGTATTCAACGCTTTTGCCATGACACTCAAAATTGAGCTCAGGTGCATCCACTGTTCAACCTTGAGATGTTTCTACAGCTTGTTTGGAGTCCACCTGTGGTAAATTCAGTTGATTGGAAATGATTTGAACGACACACACCTGATCTTTACGAGGTCCCACAGTTAACAGTGCATGTCAGAGCACAAACCAAACCATGAAGTCCAAGGAATTGTCTGTAGACCTCATACAGGATTGTATCAAGGCACAGATCTGGGGAAGGGAACAAACCAATTTCGGCAGCATTGAATGGCACAGTGGCATTCATCAACTATAAATGGAAAAAGTTTGGAACCACCAGGAGCTGCCTGGAGAAACTGAGGGGAAAACTTAAGGGGTCTTAGTCAGGAAGGTGATCAAGAACCTAATAGTAACTCTGAAAGAGCTGCGGCACCTATCAGGCCTGTATGGTAGAGTGGCCAGCTGTAAGCCACTCCTCAGTAAAAAGCTCCTGAAGGATTCTTAGACTTTGATGAAACAAAGATTGAACTCTTTGGCCTGAATGGCCTGCGTCGTGTCTGGAGGAAAACAGGCACCGCTCATCACCTGGCCAATATCATACCTACAGTGAAGCATAGTGGTGGCAACATCGTGCTGTGGGGATGTTTTTTGCAGCAGAAACTGGAAGACTAGTCAGGATCGAGGGAAAGATGAATTCTGCAACGTACAGAAACATTCTTGATGAAAGCCTGCTCAAGAGACCTTAGACTGGGGTGACGGTTCATCTTCCAACAGGCAACAACCCTAAGCACACAGCCAAGTAAACAAAGGAGTGTCTATAGGACAACTCTATAAATGTCCTTGTGTTCCTCAGCCAGAGTACAGACTTGAACCTGATTGAACATCTCTGGAAGATCTAAAAATGGCTGTGCACCGACTCTCCCTATCTAAACTGATGAAGCTTAAGATGTTCTGTAAAGAAGAATAGAAGAAACTGCACAAAAATAGGTGTTTTAAGCCTCGAGCATCGTACTGAAAAAGACTTGAGGCTGTAATTGGTGCCAAAGGAGTTTCACCAAGTATTCAACACATTAGACTGTAAATACTAATGTGCATGTATTCTTTTCTTTTCTTTTTTATAAATTTGATTTCAAAAGATTTCAAATAAACTTCTTTCTTGTTTTCACAAAATGTGAAATACTTTCCGGATGCACTGTGTGTGTGTGTGTGTGTGTGTGTGTGTGTGTGTGTGTGTGTGTGTGTGTGTGTGTGTGTGTGTGTGTGTAATATATATAATGGACATTGTATCAAATCTTTACACAGATAACGTGGTAATAAAAATGAGTAAGATGTTCTTTTTAAGTGTAAGTTTGTTCCTAACGAGTGAACTGGTGGTGACTGTAGTGAAGAAAAAACTCCCTGAGATGGCATAAGGAAGAAACCTAGAGAGGAACCATCATCCTCATCTGGGTGGCACCGAATGTCAATTTATTACAGCTAAACGATACTGAGGTGTGCAATGATGGTGATTAAATGCAAACTGTAGTCATGGGTCATTTAAGCAGACTTTTTACATTAAATACAGTCCAAATCCATCCTCAAAGCTCCTGTGTTACTCTGTAGACCATTGATGTGGAACCATCACGAGCTCTACAGGGTGGCCTCCAATCGAAGAGAACACCATCGAGAGGCAGCCCGGGGAGAGGAGAGTGGCAGGAACAGTGGTCACTGGAACCTCAGGAGCATGTTTAACTTAACACAGAGAGAGAGAGAGAGAGAGAGAGAGAGAGAGAGAGAGAGAGAGAGAGAGAGAGAGAGAGAGAGAGAGAGAAGATGGGTGACAGGAAGAGAAAGGGATGGATTATTATGTGTTCTTATTGTTGTAGAAAAGTTAAAGACATTGTGCACTTGGGGACTCCGGCAAGACTCACTATGGCGGCATAACTAAAAGGAAGAACCAGAAGGTAACACCACACCACACCACCTTCACACCACCACACCACACCACTTTCTACAAAGTGAACAAGAGTGAGGGGACGACAGCATACAAATATCCCAGTTCACAAAATGTCAGGACCTGCCGGTTTCCCGATGAGCAATTAAGGTTCCGGGTTGGCGGCCATTTTGCCATTTTTCCAGTTACTGGTTTGGACTGTCTTTTGGTTTCCTGTTTTGCTCTGCCTACAGTATATTGCCCTGTTTGCCATGACTGGTTTTGGACAGTCTTTTTATTATGATTTTAGTTTTTCCTGCATTGCTCTGTCTCCTTCCTGGTTTTCGGATTTTGGACTGGTTACCGGACTGTGTTTTTGCTTTTGCCCCATTGCTCTGTCCATGGCTCAGACCACAGAACTGTTTTCTCGGTTTGCTACACATTTTTAAAGTTTATTAAAACTGTTAAACTCTCCAGTCTGCATCCTGCATTTGGGTCCTTCCAGTCTCAGCACACTGACACAAACACTCTATATTAATGATCCCTCCAGATCTGCTCTTTTTTTTACCAACTGACAAAAGGCTTGACTAAATAAATATGTTTTCAGCCTTGACTTGAACACTATGACTGTGTCTAAGTCCCGAACACTAATTGGAAGGCTGTTTCATAACTTTGGAGCTTTATAAGAGAAAGTTCTGCCCCTTGCTGTAGTCTTCATTATTTGAGGTACCAACAAATATGATGCTCATCCGTAGTCCATATGAAAAATGTTTGGTTCTAGAAAAAGGTTTGTATATTAGATAGCTGCATTATTTTATGGTATGAATGTATGCACAGGTCTTGTGTAAACGTATGGACTACATAGAAAATTGTATCTCAGTAAAATTCAGCCATGTTGACCACACTCTCATACCACGTTTTCCAAAAAAACTGCATTTTCAGCTTTCCAAAAATGTATTTTTACATGTGTGAAAGTATTTCAAGGCCACTATGGCACCATTAGAACAGAGACTTGTATGTATAAAAGTGTGAGTGAGAAATCAAGAGAAAGACTATAGCGAGAGTGCAATTACGTTCGCTTTAGACTCTGAGGTGCAAATGTATGAAAAAAGCCAGAGCTCAGCAGTCACAAGTCATGATTGTTGTGGCAGCTTGGGAAAGCTACGTCGCCTCAATGCCTCCACAAACGTTCCTGTGGCGCTCCATCTGCACCCTGTGACCTACATAAAAACCTCAAGTGTTGCTTTGCGCTGTTTAGTAACTGAGACAGAAAAACTTCAATGTTTAAAAAGAAAAGTTTTTTTAAACATTAAAATCTGTATCAGTTTCACTAACAACGTATAATTAAAAAACCCTAATTACTATACAGTAACACAAATATGAATGTAAAAAGTAGTTTAGAACAGAGGACAAAACTAGATTCTGTCTGTCTGATGTTTTGCATGTTCTCTGCATGTCTGGGACAGGTTTCACGCCACATACATCATTATTAAATAGTAGAGCATTAAATGATGGTTTGCATGGGTTGGAGTGGAAGATCTTGAGTGGTGTTATAGAGCTCAACCCTACTAAACACCTTTGAGATGAATTAAAACACTGACTGCACTCAAGGCCTCCTCACCTCACCTACATCAGAACCTGACATTGCCTTTGTGACTACATGAGCACAAATCTCTAAAAGCACAATCCTTAATCTAGTGGAACATCTTTACAACTACACTGTAAAAAATTTACTGTAAAATGTACAGTTACTTAATGTTTGGTTGCCAGTAAGACACAAGAAACAGGAGTACTGTAAATTATAAGCTACAAATGCACTGTAATAAACACAGCACAGTGCTGTACATATAATTGTAAAATTACCCATTAGTTACCACTTGTAGGTGCAACACTTAGCTCATGAGTCTCGTTTCAGAGCTAGAAGATGACAGATGTTTGAGAGGAGTTGGCCCTAACTTCTAGGATGTCGCCTTATTTTTGGAATGATCTACAACCTCTTTTGTTACAGTTTTTCTTAGTTGCTTTGGAGCGTTTCTCAGATCAGAAATGAAATTCTCAAAACTACTTGTTTAACCTGCACATCATTTAGTCTTTTGTGTTTATCATAAGAACATTTCTTGTTGTTTTAATTAAATTGCAAATGTTTTTGTACATTCATTTTCAAAATATATTATACTGGTTTCACCCGAATAGTTTTAACCCCAAAAACATCTCGGAATCAATTCATTGCATAAGTCATTGAATGCAAAATGGTTAAACCAGTTGTCATCATCTGTCATCTAAAACTTCTATTAAACTTTTTGTGTAAATGTGTCTTGGATTGATGAATTGTGCAGATGAATCTTGAATGTCACTAATTTAGGCGAGTGAACGGCATCAGATCAACCAATAATCAACTAGATCTCTAAAACAGGTTTTCAAAGGGTGAATCTTGTGAACCATCAATTGGAGAGTGAATACAGACAGAGCAAAACACAAAATTATACAAAAAAACAACCAAGAAATGAACGAAAACTGTTACAGTACAGTAAAAGTGTGAATCCTGTCTGGTCTTTTGCAATTAATATAAATCAAATATGCAATCAAATAAATACATTTGTGCTGCTGAAATTCATAGATGCTGTACAGAAGAAATTCAACCCTGTGCTTGTTGAATCACTGTAATCAAAATCGAAGTTTATATCAGGAAATACTGAAACTGTGCACCGTCATACTGACAACATGACTAAACATTTTGATGATCTTGTTTGTGAACAATCACAGAAGGACTTTTCATTCTGATGGGAATGAGATGTTCGTTTACACAAATACTTCATTTTGAGAGATGAACTAAGGATTTTGAGAAAAGTACAGGCTTTTGCAAGAAATCCAATATTTTGTGCTGTTTGCACAAAGTGTTTTGAGAAATGCACTTTTTTGGTTTGCAAATATTAAATCAAGGGTGATTAGAGAAATGCTCCAAAGCAGCTGAGAAAAACAGTCCGTGGTACACGATGTCCTTGCTTTAACTCTGCATGTAGATGGATTCATATCAAAAGTGCAATCATATAAAAAAAAATCTTTTAGAATATTAGTAATAATAATGGTATTAATAATAATCAGATAAACTCTAAATTCAACTCATTAGCAGCAAATTATCTTTGTTCCAATTCCATTTACTTTTCCAATTTCACCTTGCCCCTGTACTAAAGTACAAACTCTGTATGCTCAATGAAAGAAGTTGATGTGTATAAATGAATATTAAAGCAATGCTCTCAGAGCTAAATGTACACTCTATTTCTCTTTCTCTCTCACTCTCTCTCTGTCTCTCTCTCTTTCTTTTTTTTTTCTTCTTTGATTTTTTTCCTGTCTACCTTCTGCAGACTCACCGAAGGCTAAATACAATGCTTTTACATATATTACCTTTTGATTAATGGAGCTGGGTTCATTATTCTGGCCTTGTGCTAATTAGGAAAAAAACCCAGACGCTAATGATATACAGTCAGAATAATTCCTGCCCAACAGGCATAAGAGCGTATCGGCTTCCTGCTGATGCACCCGAGTTCCCCACCTGAGAACTGACTCAGAACTGAGAGAACGATAGAGGAAGAAATGAGGAGTAGTGGATGTATAGTGCATAGAATACATAAAGATGTGTAGAGCAATGATGCTTTTATAAATCATTGCATTAAGACTTTAAGAATGAAGAGGTGTGGCATGTGTGAAAAAGCTTATGGGAAGTGAGAAAAAAACTGAAGTCAATGGAAAAAGGCCAGTGGGTTTGGAAAAAAAAGCTTTTGTGAAGTGGAAAAGAGTCAGAGTGAATTGGGATAGGTGTGTAGAAAGTGGGAAAGAAATGGAAATGGTGAGTTGGAGGTGAGAAAAAGTTTGAAGTGGAAAAAGGAAAGAGTTTATGGGCAGTGGGAAAGGGAAGAGCCTATGGAATGTGAAAAAGGAATTTATTTTGCCTAATGGCATACTTGCTGTTTCCATAGCAGTTTTGTTATGGGGTTTGATTGCCAGATTGCCAGCCCAATGCCCACCCTACTCCTTTCGCAGCCAGGCTTGAACCCATCCATAGCAGAGTACTTTATCCCTATCCCCACAAATGAGCACCCCTGGGGGGTTAAGACCGGGAATCAAACCCACAACCCCCGGAGCTAAAGTCTAATGCCGTAACCACTAGGCTACCACCTCCCTGTTACTTGCTATAAGAGGGACAAAATACTTGCTGCTCTAGGAAATAAGTAACACAATAATTAGCAATGGAGCGCCATCCCTTTCAAAGCACTAATGAAGGATCGGAAGAAAAACATTTCACTGTGCATATCTGAAATATTTGACAGTTAGGCATGTTAGGACCATGTAGAATTATTTTTAGGAAATGCTACACCTTTTAACTTTTACCTTTAAAAACTTTTCAACCGTGAAAATTTAGCAAGGTTAATTAGTAAAACTTTCCCATGAAACTCCTGAGACTGTGAACCTTCATTTGTTCGAATACTGCCTTAAAGCATCACAAGCTCTCGCTCCAAGTGTCTCCTCCCAGTCCCCCCTTATGCATCTTCACTCACCTCTTCAAGAGTTGATGCCTACTTTCAAGGTGAAAGTAAAAGATTTTGCGTAAAAGCCAAGGGACAGAGTCAAGCACACAATTACACAATTATGAGCCGGGCACATCTTCTGTTCCCGAAAGATCCCGAAAATGAAGAAACGTTTTTTCCTTTGAACAATCCTCTCACGCCTTACAAGATTACTCAGAGACTTCTGTCACAGGAAGGAGGACAAGAATACTTTTTTCCCTTTCCTTTTTCATGTCACTGCCTCAAGCATCGCTGTTCCTTTGGTGACGGTTTCTGCTTAACACTGGGCTTTGGCAACATGACAGAGAGAAGAAACAGCAAGCACCACCGCTGACATATTCCCCGTCCATTTATTCACTTGTCAGACTCTCTTTTCTGGACACCTGTTTGATTGTGACAGCCGTATATTGCAGACAGTTCATATGAAAGTGGATTTGCCAATGAAATGTTAATGAATTAGGCTCCCCCCGCTGCTATTTTTTATTACATGATGCCAGTTTTGAACATTTTTCAAAGTAACCCCCCCAAATTCCACTGTTTGCGATGAATTAATAATGGCTGCCTTGTCACTAAAGTATCACATGTGCTCTTTAATCAGCATGCCCAAATCAGAAGTTTCTTGAAAGGTATTCTGTTGATTTTTCGCCAAGATCAGAACAATTAGAAACTTTAGCGAGTACTGACACTCATGAGAATGTGTAAATGTGACCCTCATGGCTTTGTGGCCTTTCTTGTATGATCATGTAGTAGAACTCAAGCAATTAAATTAAAGATCAGATCAAGACATTTCTTTATTTTTTTATCCAGTCCAAGCACAGAAACGTTTAGGGAGCATTTGAAAAAATAAATCTCCACCAGCAACCAAAACGATTCCCTTTATCTAAGTTACTGGATACCAACTTTGTGGTAAAAATTTGGAGAAGACCCTCAGTTGGCTGAAAAAATTCAGGTGACCCAATACTTTTGTCTACATTACATTCACAATAGAATATCATCAACGAATTTAGAGAATCTGGAAGAATTATCTGTGAACAGGGTCGGAAAAAATGAAAAAGAATCCTCACGTGGCATTGCATTAAGAACACGCATGATTCTGTGATGGAAATCACTGCATGGGCTCAGAAACATCTTGAGAAATCACTTTCTGTGAACAAAGTTTGCTGTGCCATCCACACATTCAGATTAAAGCTCTACTATGCAAAGAAGAAGCCATGTGTGAACATGATCCAGAAATGGCGCTGACTTTACTGGACCAAAGCTCATTTAAAAGCGACTGAGGCAAAGTGGAAAACTGTTCTTTGGTCAGAAGAATTTGAATTTGAAATTAATTTTTAAAAACCATAAATGCTGCATCCTACTGATTAAAGAGTAGGCAGACCATCCAGCTTCCTATAAGCCCCCAGTTTAAAAGCCTATATCATGGATTGTATGGAAATGTAATTGTGCCTATAAAATGGGCAGCTTTTATCTGGAAATGCACGATCAATGCTTAAAGATATATATAGGTTTTAGAGCAACAAATACTACCATCCAGACAGCGCCTTTTTCAGCAAGACAATACTGCATCTATTACAAGAGCATGGGTTCATAGTAGAAGAGTCTGAGTGTTGAACTGGCCTGTCTGCAATCCAGACGCAATTGAAAACATTAGGTGCGTCATGAAACATAAAATATGACAAAGAATACCCAGGATTGTTGAGCAGCTAAAATCCTGTGTCAGACATGAATAGGACAATAATTCTCTCCCAAAACTGCAGCAAATGGTCTTCTCAGTTCCCAGACATATACAAACTGTTCTTAAAAGAAAGGAGCATGCGAGTCAGTAGTGAACCTGTCCCTGTCCCAACTTTTTTTGAAACCTACATTGGCCATGAAATGTCAAATTACCTTATTTTTTCCCTTAAATAGTACATATCCTGAGTTTAAACATTTGGTATGTTTTCTATGTTCTATTGTTTTCTTCTCCCATTAGGGGTCGCCACAGCAGATCATCCGTCTCCATACCCCCCTGTCCTCAACATCTGCCTCTTTTAACCCAACTACCTGCATGTCTTCCCTCACCACATCCATAAACCTCCTCCTTGACCTGCCTCTTTTCCTCCTTCCTGGTGGCTCCATCCTAAGCATTCTTCTACTGACATACCCCATGTCCCTCCTCTGCACATGTCCAAACCATCTTAATTTTACCTACCTCACCTTGTCTCCAAAACGTCCTACATGTGCTGTCCCTCTAATAAACTTGTTTCTAATCCTACGATTTGCAAATCATTGCATTCTGGTTTTATTCATGTTTTATATTTTTCCTATCTTTTAGAAATTGTGGTTGTAAATCTCTATTTATGTTTAAGGTCTGAATACAGAGGTACCATATCATTTCCTCATAATGTGTGCTTAATGAAAAAAAAAAAAGATATATATTTTTTTTAAAGTGTGAACTAATGAATTTTCCGAAGTTCAAATCTAGCAAGTTACATCTTAAACTGAATATTATTTGTCATAGCAAAACACATAAAGCAAGTCTTGGCACATTATACTGTATTAGCATCAGATGAAAACACTGTGGTCACTCAGATCATGGAATGGAATAATGTGGCCTGTGTTTAAATGCATTTTTCGATTATTTTTCTCCATCGTAAGTGGTTTTATCCGAAATGAATGCTGCCTTTCTGTGGAGTAAAACCAAAAAAAGAGAAAACTCTTCTCATAAAGTTGAATACAGGGTAGAACATCTCCAATAACTCAGCACCCGAGCCACCTGAAACCCCCCCCCCCCCCCCCCCAACAGGTAAAAGGCTGGTCTAATTAGTTCCCATCAAATATGTAATTCTTCTCTTTCTGTTGGAATAATGCCGCAAGGGAGGTCAAAAAGCTAAAGCCAAAAGCTAAGCTATCTGAAAAATAATGTATGAAAATAGACACTATCACCCCAAGCCATGGTACATTTATATGCCTGACGTGGAGCTGACATCGATGTTGAGTTGAATTCTAATTGAATTTTTCGGGGGAGGAGACGTATGTGTAATGTTACCATTAATATGAATGCCGTCAGCCTAAATATTTCACCAGCCCTCGTGGATAGTGGACTCATCATCCTGACCTCTCAAAAAAAAAAAAAAGCTAATTAATTGATTTGGGGTGTAATTGAATACGAAACATATGCAAGTTAAAAAAGAGCTGGAAGACCAGGGTTTCAGCTAAAGCAGGTGTAGTAAGGGCATGCCTTAGCAATGCAGGTCGTTTGTTTTTTTTTTTCTTTGCGAGTGAATAAATTAATTAAGATGCTTCACCCATCAGATGGAGCGTCTCTTTAATTTGGAAGCTGTTGTTCATGTTTTGTCACAGCCTCCCATCTTTCCACTTCCTCCTCCTCTTTTAAAAGCTCACGAGTGCCGCTTGTCTCCGGCTGAACAGAAAAAAAAAAAGAAAAGAACGCGAGGAGATATGGGCTGCTTGAATTATTCACGCCCCCCACAACACATACACTTTTGCTTTTCAAGCATGAGTTATAATTTCATTAGAAAACTTTGGGCCGTGTCGACGGCTAGTTAAATATTAAACTCTTCCGCTGATCACTTTCGATTAGCCGCGCCTGTGAAATTCCCTGAGATGTCAGAACTGGTGTTTCCTCTCTCGCTCTTGGTCTCTATCACTTTCGGGTTCTCTTTCTTGCTCTTTATTTGTTCACACTAAAAAGAGATACTCCAGTAATTGCACGATTCTGATTAGAATCAACAGAGGAGCCGGGGCTTCTGGGAGGTTTAATGGGGCCACAGCTGCAACATCAGGATGAGTGGCCTTATTAGGAGACGACAAAAGGGAGGAGCCGAGTACGTTAGCTTGTTATAAAACACCAAAAGCCAAGGATTAGACTGGTAAAAAGTGTTGATATTGGAAAGGGTGTAAGTTTGAAGGATGAGGTTGTGGGGATTTCAAATACACTGTTTTTTTCGTGTTCATCAGATAATTCTCTATTTTTTTTTGGTTTATGATGGGAAGTTTGACATTAAAGAAGTAAATGTCATTTTTACTATACTTAAGTAGTTTTTTTCTTATTTCTTTTTTTTTATGAGTGGATAAAAACGCAAGCCACTAATCAGGGTCGAACGCACGATCTGTTTTGAACTTGTTCTGATTGGCGCTTTGTGGTATCTACCGATCACCAACATACAGTTCAACATCAGTTCAACAATAAGCAGAACATTTTAAGAGGAATAAATTATGGAAGAAACTCCTGACTCTAACTTGCCATATCACCTGTGGCCTTCTTTGCGTGATTTTTTGCGTGAAGTAGTTAAAAAGAAATGAGGCTTGTGCTTATTTTAAAAAAATATCAGTGTATCACTCATTCATATCATTCAATTAATAGATTAGTGTGCTAAGAGAAACATTAGAGTTGTAAAAGTTACCTAATGTATCTCTTACTAATGTACAGGGTTTGTGAATTTCATTCACCACTGCTTTCAAGTCCACAATTATTGCTATTCCATCATATACATTTAAAATTCTCAATCAAGACCAGATGAGCAGTCAATATAAGTGTTAGATATCGGCAGTGACTGCAGAAATGGCATGAAGCGAGGAGTATTTCAATATGTTGCAACAACTAGAGATTATATCTGACTCACTTTTCAATATATGAACCTTAAATAATAATGACCAACTAACACCAGTTATAAAAATAGAATGCAACTACTGTACAATCAGCAATGATCAGGGTCCAAATACCTTTCACAAATATCCCCACCTTCGCACTGCCCCAGTAACCAGTTCTTGCATAGAACCAAATAAATCTGTAAAGCATAGATCAGGACACACAATGTGAGCTCGTAATTTAAGAGACATGTAGGGAGGAAAGAGTAATAAAAGTGATTGCAGTGTCTGGAGACAAGAAAAAAAAGTTTGTGTTACACTTTATTTAATGGAAACCAAACTTTCCTTGAATGAAGCATGGTGGTGGAAGCATCAGGTTGTGAGTTACCCTTGATCTCTTGGTGGTTTCTTTCATGAAGCTCTTTTTGCAGAGCCAGTGACTTTTCTTCAATGGTTTACACTAGGAAGAGTCTCTGGGTCTTCTGTTTGGGATGGCTTTAAATTTAGGTTTGTGGTCCATATATTTGATTGGACATTTGTAATGACCCTTAATACTGTGGGCAATTTTGTGTACAGTAGATTCATGACAGATTAATTGTATGGCATTTTTGCATATATGCTTTTTCAGAGTGCCTTAAATGTATCTCATTTATATAATCAAGCAGTTAAGAGTTAAGGGCCTTGCTCAAAAGCCCAACAGTGGCAACTCACCACCTGGTCTAGGGTTAAGTCCAGCATCTTAACCCCTGACTTACGACTTTACAATTTTGAAACTGAAGCATGGTGGTGGAAGCATCATGTTTTTTATTACCTTTGGCCTTCTGGTTGCTTTTTTCACAAACTTTTCTTTTTACATATTCACTGATTTTCTGTTATAGCCAGAGTCCCGATTGTAGCAAATTCCATACTTTTTTAGCAAATGGATTTCATAATGCATTGTGGGATGTTAAATATTTGAAAAGTTGTGGATGAATTTCTAGATTTTATGTTGATCTTCATGATGCTGCTTAAGATTACTCCCAATACGCAGTACAACATGGTGGTGGTAGCATTGTATTGTAAGTTGGTTTCCATAATTAATTCCATTATATTTGTCACATACCCTCCTCAATGCTGTGCCATATTCTTTCAATTTTGTTAAAGGATTTATTGATGTTTCATGTGATGTTCAGAATTTTGCCATCAATATAGTTGGACTACTCTGTGTATATATTCATAATCCCAATTAAGTTCAATTCAGTTCCAGATTCTAAATGTATTAAAGTTGGTGATTACTTCTAGCCATGTTTTGCCTCACAAGCAAAAAAAAAAAAAAAAAAGATACGTTTCTGTTCACCGCACCACTGACCGGCATGTGCACAATTATAATTATCTGAACTGATGTTAAAAAAGCCTAGCGTGTGCAGATGATTCACATGAGCTCAGAGAAAATCACATCGTTACGGGGGGAAAAAAAGCTGCTGAGTTGATGGTCTTTTTTCGAGATGCGGTAAACCACTGCAGCCTGCTTTTTCTGGCTTCCAGTCCCGTGATTTCTCCCTAATTGAATTTGTGCATTATCTTTAATATTTTAGCAGTGTTTTCAGGTGTTGCAGTGTGACCCTGTTAGCAACGTGCCCTCGTAAATGCTTCTCCATTTATTTCGCTCTCTGATGAGCCCGGCTGGAAATTGCCAAGTAGCTGGAGCCAAAAAACAGGCATTCTGTACAGCACACATAGAGCACAAACATACACACACATCAAGTTATACACACCTCTTAGAGAGGTCCTGATTTTCTTCTTTAATGTGAGATCATTCTGGGTCTGGACCTGGGTTCGGAGTGCAGCTGCTTTTAAACATTTACACCAGAGGCTTTAGGCTTTCTTCAGTGTGCCAGCCGTCGACCCATATTAAACTCTAAAGCCACACTGTCTCAAGTGCAGTCCATAAAATTGGATATGTCCCTCAAAGCAGTAGCACAAATAGCTTGCAACTCTTGGTGGGATTTGTGTTTGATGGTCAATATGGGCTAATTTGGTGTCCTCTTTGCTAAAGCTTTATTGAGACTTAATGTGAAAGGTCAAAATAGATTCTAAATATATTTGATTGTGCTTTTATGGCATGCATTATGCAAAGAAGACAAGCGCATGAAGGACGAAACGAATCCTTTGCACTGCTTAGGTTAGCATTTAAAGTTCTTGTTGTTATAACTATTGTTTTTATCCTTTAGGTTGAACAGTATTTTACTGTATGTTGGGCATTTTTTTAATTGAATAATATTATGATTATTTGGTGCAAAAATCCTACAACAGAAGGTTTCTTCGAGCTGGAAAGCTAAAAAAAATTAATTACAAATCATCACATCAGTTGGTTATATCAGTTTGATTTGTTTAGAGGTTTTAAGAATGGACATTTTTCCAAAGCAGTTCTATACAGATAAATAGGTTAAAAAATTTGCATTTATATGTTAACCCTTATGAGTTTATCCCTAACGAGGGAGACTGTGGCAAGAAAAAACTCCCTGAGACTTCATGAGGAAGAAACATTGAGAGGATCCAGACTCAAAAGGGAAGCCGTCCTCATCTGGGTGGCACTGAGTGTCGATTGATTACCGCTCCATTATTGAGGTGTACTGTTCATTGATGGATCCTAAAATGCAGAATTGTTTATAAAAATTGTATTGCTAAGCCATTGTAGCAGACTGTTTATGTTCAATATAATCTCAAAATCCCTCCTCACAGTTCTTGAGTTGCCCAGTGACTTCATAGATCTTTAGGCTGTTTAAGTGGAAACATCCTCAGGTGCATAGAGTGGTCTCCAAATGAAGAGAACGCCATTCAGAGGTAGGACATCAAGATGAATATATGCATTATCCAATTAAATTACACAAAAGAACAAATAAGAAAATCCCTAAAAGAGTCTTGATTTATATCCTGATTACAAGTTTTATTTTTAACATCCTGTTCCACATTTAGTCCCCATTTGCAATCATAAAAACCTTCACTCCTCTGTGAAGATGTTCCACGAGATTTTGCAGTGTGCTTGTGGAGATTGCGTTTATTCAACCACAAGGAAAAAGTAAAAGTAAATTCAGGTACTGATGTAGGTGAGGTGAGGAGGCCTGGGGTGCGGTCAGCATTCACATTCATCCCAAAGGTATTTAATAGTTTTAAGGTCAGAGCACTATAGCAGAAGATCTTCCAATCCAGAACATGTAAAGCAGATCTTCATAGAGCTGGCTTTGTGCACAGAAGCATGCTGGAACCAATTTGGGTCTCCTAGTTCAAATTAATGGACATTTTCATGTGAGCACCTCCAAAGCCTTCCTATACAATTGTGTGCCTCAAACTGTAAAGAAGTGAAGACTAGTGGACAAAATCCATAAGAGAAGCAATGCAATTAATATTCAAATAAATGCCTTATTCTCTCATTTTCATGCTTCCCTTTGGCGTCTCCCAACAGCATCTGTCTTTATTCAGACCCCTCAGACAGCACAGGCGTTCACTTTGCACGTCTTGTCAGCTTCGGTTCTCCGTTCACCATGTAACCAGAGTGGACCTGAGTGAACTGTTCACTTCAGACAGCCATCAGATGACAAGCGCGATCCCCGATGCAGGGGTGACCGCTAAATTATTCAACATGTATTACATTAGAAGAATGCTTGTGAGGCGTAAGATTTAAAGAAGAAGATAATGTTTCACCATCAAACCACTTCGTCCACCTTCGCTCCCAAAATATGCACAGTAGGTATGGAAGTCAGGCTCTGGAAAGACAGGAAAAGCAACGTCCATTTAAAGCGCCCGGTCTGAAAATATCCATTCTAGGGAGCTGATAGAAGTCAGACCCCATCACATGGCTTTCCTTTCAGCTCTCGTCGCTTTTAAGTGGTTAGTGCATTTTTCATGGGCTTATGGGATATGAATATGTCATCTACATATTAGCTGTGGCCAAGTACAGAAAGCATATTGCTGAAATATTCATTACGTGCATACACGCTATTGTTAGTGTTGTAATTAAAAATAACATATTATTGACCCACAAAGTAACTAGTACTCACTAATTAGTACATTGCAATATGGTTATTGTGATGCAAAACATCATTTCTTTTCAGTTCAGCATGATGAATGGATTTTGTATCACAAATGGGACAATTGCTTTAGCTATGCTAATCGCTAATCTATGAAGGAGCAGTCTTTCCTATTGCAGCATATAAGCTTAGACATTATAAGTACAGAAATGAAAGTTTATATAATGCAATCGTGGGCAAATGAAATAGCAAAATTTTAGACTTTTAAGAGCCTTAAATGCAAACCATTGGTCAGGGAAATGAGCAAGAATTAAACAAATCCTGCTGATCACTTCCTGTTAGATCGATCCCAGTTCTATCAATCCTGCTTTCATTTAGGAGCATCCCACAAACTTAAACATTTTTTTTAATTATTATTTTGTTTACCTCCTTCTTTCATCTGCTCCTGTTAGGGGTTGCCACAGCGGATCATATGTCTCCATACTACCCTGTCCCCTACATCTGCTCCTTCTTTCGGCCAACACTAGCCCAATTTCCACCGGTACCCTGGTGGCTAACAATACCTGTGGCGGTCGTTGGTAACCCGGGCCTCGACCGATCCGGCATGGAATTTAGTTTTGTGATATGCATATTTGATTTGGCACGTTTTACGCTGGATGCCCTTCCTAACGCAACCCTCCCTATTTATCCAGGCTTGAGACCGGCAAGAGTGTAGTGGCTTGTGCAACCATAAAGGCTGGGTTTTTGTTCATACAAACATTTCAATCATAATCCTGATTTTATATGCTTTTATCATTTTATCTTTTAAATCATCTATAGACAATCTGTTAGAGTTTATTTCATTAATTCTACGTCGAAGCTGTAAGTGAAACAAAACGTGAAAAATGTCTCTCTTTCTTTTTATAATGAAAACATGTGTCCAAAATAATTGGCTCAGAGAGAAGCATTTGGTTTAAAAATAGTAATCCTGACACGTGTTACTATATGAGTACGGAATGCTGTAAGGGGCAACTAGTAGGACCTACTGGACAAGAAAAGAAACCAGATGAAATAAAAATATAGAGAATGGAAAGCAAGAGTGGACCATTGGGGTGTATCCTTTTTACAACCTCTACAACCAACTGGAACAATATCAGTAACTAGCACTAATCAACTAATTAATACATTTTATAGAGGTATTAAAATTGTAACAGTCACTTCAAGTCAAGTCAAGTCAAGTTTATTTCTATAGCGCTTTTCACAACAGACATTGTCCCAATGCAGCTTTACAGAATTTAAGAGTTAAGGTGAACGATGTGTATTTATCCCTGATGAGCAGCCATGGAGACTGTGGCAAGGAAAAACTCCCTTAGATGTTATGAGGAAGAAACCTTGAAAGGAACCAGACTCAAAAGGGGAACCCATCCTCATTTGGGTGACATCAAGAGTGTGATTATAGTCTTTAAACAATACAGAACACTGGAGAGTGAGAACTAACATGAGCACTGGAGTGTGTGATTATGAGTATCATAATATTGTGATCATCACAGATCCAACACCAGCTTCTCCATGCCAGAGACTTTAAACGTTCAAAGAGATCCAATGTCCAAACTTCACATGAAGTGGACTTCAAATGGTGCTGGTACGTCTCTAGATGGTTCGGGATGTTTGTATATTGCTTCCTAATACAAAAAGGCTGGACTTATACACACACCTGCGCACACAGTGAACACCTTCTTTGCAACTTTGCACAACAGAACGAATTTCTAAAATATTTACATACATTATTATTATTATTATTATTATTATTATTATTATAATTATTCTATAAGCAATACCCATTGCACATCTGTGCTGTAGGACCATGGTGCTAAAAAGTTTTTCCTCCAACAGTTACCAAAAATCTGCCTTTAATTTTACAGTTGTATACTGCAGGATGTCATTGGATATGGTGGTATAAAATTTCCCCTTCACATGAACTAGAAGACCTAAACCTGTTCCAGCATGATAATTCACCTGTACACAAAGCCAGCTCTATGAAGATACTTGGGTCGAAGTGGTTCTCAAGAACCATGAATATGGATTTGGATTGTAACTCATATGATTCAGTCTGCTACAATGGCTTAGGACTAGAGTTGCCATAAACAGTTTTTACACTCATGTGTCTATTGGTGAACAGTTAATATAATAAATGTAGGGTTATCCAGATGAGGATATTGTCTGTAACAGCTTTACAGAGATACAGGTTATAAAATTGGAATGTATCAATTCAGTGCCTATAAGTTTGTTCGTTATAAGTTAATGAGCAAGCCAGTGGTGACAGTAGCAAAGAAAAACTCCCTGAGATGTTATAAAAAGAAACCTTGAGAGAAACCAGATTTAAAAAGCAACCCATTCTGATCTGTGTGGCACCAAATATCCATCTATTGTAGTTCTATAATTTTCCTTGCCACTGTTACCACTGGGTTGATTAAAAAAAAAACTCTGAGGAGTGAATTCTGTAAAGCTGCTTTGGGACAGTGTGCATTATAAAACCATTATACAAATAAAATGTAATTGATTGCAAGATCTCAAGTGGACTTCAACTCTATTGAGGTATTAATTCATATGAATTGGAACACTGAATGCACCCCAGGCCTATATATCCTACATCAGTACCTGACTTTACTAATGCCCTTATGGTTGAAGCTCTACAAAAACACTCCCAAATCTAGTGGAAAATCTTCCCAGAAGAGTAGACATTCTTATAACAGCAAATGGGACAAATTATATAGTCAGGCATCCAGCAATGCACCCATTCAACAATAAATGCAGAAAAAAAACTGTGAAAGGGGCAAAAAAGAAAGAAAACGCAGGCACGTATTTAAACATTATCCCTAATTCATGAACCCTCATTTCCTGAATCTTTTCACCATCTCAGTGTTTATTAACCTTTATGTTAAATATCTAGACTATGAAGGCACCATTAAATATTTAAACATGCACTAATCCTATGAAAGTTCAACCAATCTGAGGTTATATTAACCTATAGTAATGTATGTAGATTTTTTTTCCTGTAGCACAGGAATATTTAATTTTCTCTGTCTTTCGGCATAAATCGTTCTGTTCTGCATGTTTATCGCTGTAAGATATGGTAAAAGATGTGCAAATCTGTCGCAGTGATTAACTTTGTTTTAATATAACATTAGGGTTGCTTAAACTGGCTTTAATCTTAGAATGATGGTTTAAGTCAAGGAGTAGAAAAAAGAACGAGAGAAAGAAATGGCTAATGAAAGCTTTTGCCTAAAGATATTAAAATATTATTAGTGAGGATCCTCTCAGTTATTTGTACCTCAGAACTTTACGAGCGATAACGAATGCAAAGTTTCTCCAATACATTTGCATTTCAACTTTCTCAGAGCATAACTTATTTTCTATTTAGATACGACCCAACCATTGAATTGTATTATTAAAACCTGCAAATATAAAATATATATATACTATTATATACACTATTACACTATTATATACACTATTACACTATTACACTATTATTACTATAGACACTATTATATACACTATATGGACAAATGTATTTAGACACCTGACTTTTCCAGCCAAATGTGCTTCTTCTCCACAATGTTGGAGGCAAACATTTTTATAGTATATCACATCTATTTCTATATAAAATCTTTCTTTCACTTGAACTAGGAGACACAAAGCTGTTCCAGCATGACAATGCCCCTGTGCACAAAGCCAGCTCCTTGAAGATGGGTTGGAGTGGAAGATCTTGAGTGCTCTTCTTTAAAGCTCTGACCTCAACCCTATTAAAAATATTTGGTATGAATTTGAATGTGAATGTGATCTCCTCATCTCATCTACATCAGTTCCTGACTTCACTAACACCCTTGTAACTGAATGAGCACAAATATCTACAAGCACACTGCAAAATCTAGAGGAACATCTTCCCAGAAGAGTGGAGGTTATTATAACAGTAAATAGGAACTAAATGTGGAATAAGATATTCAAAAAGCACATATGAATCCATTGGTCAGGTGTCCACAAACTTTGGATCATCCGTTTCCATACCCCCCTGTCCTCTACATCTTCCTCTTTCAAACCAACTACCTGCATGTCTTCCTTCACCACATACATAAACCTCCTCCTTGGCCTTCCTCTTTTTCTCCTTCCTGGTGTCTCCATCCTCAGCATTCTCCTACTGATATACCCCATGTCCCTCCTCTGCACATGTCCAAACCATCTCAATCTCACCTTCCTCACCTTGTCTCCAAAACGTCCTACATGCGCTGTCCCTCTAATAAACTCATTTCTAATCCTGTCCATCGTCGTCACTCCCAACGAAAACCTCACCATCTTCAGCTCTGCTACCTCCAGCTCCACCTCCTGTCTTTTACTCAATGCCACTGTCTCTAAACCATACAACATCTCAGGTCTCACCACAGTCCTATAAACTTTCCCTTTCACTCTCACAGATACTCTTCTATCACAAATCACTCCTGCTATCACTCTTCTCCACCCACTCCACCCTGCCTGCACTCTTTTATAAATTATACTCTATATATAGAGAGAGAAAATAGATAAAATGTGTGTATGTATATATATATATATACACATTTTATCTATTTTTTATGTACCTTAAATCAGTATTTTTCAGATTATTAATGGCCATGGACATATGGATGCATTATGCACATGTAGGTTCATTAGTGAAACCATACTGATACTGATCATCATCACTGCACTCCGCAACATCTTATATCTGCTATAAATGGACATTCGGTGCAACCCAGATGGGTTTCCTCTTGAGTCTGGTTCCTCTCAAGGTTTCTTCCTTATGCCATCTCAGGAAATTTTTCCTTGCCACAGTCGCCACCGGCTCACCCATCAGAGACAAACTTACTTATAAAGAACATATTCATTTTTAATCACCACATTATCTGTGTAAAGCTGCTTTGAGATAATGTTCATTGTTTAAAGCGCAATACAAATAAAAATGAATTAAATTGAATTGAATACTAAACTTAGAGCATGAAGACAAAATATTTTAGTAAATGTTTTAAAGTAATTATGGTGTTTTAAATTACAGACTGTGAATCATCAGGACACCAAACAGAACTTTTGCTATGTTTCGACACGGGTGGTTTTAATTGGCGGATGTGTGCATCATGGTGGATTTTGGTGCTTTGTTTGAGACTTGGGGCATCAGTAAAACAAATGTTGATTAAACCTGTTGCATTGAAGGTTTTAAATTTAATAAAAATGGTCAAACAGAAGGGTATTATTTGAACAGTAACCATAACAGTGCAAAAAGGCATCATTATGTAAAATATTGTAATTTTTGCATAAGGGCAATAAAGGTGAATGCATTAAACAACGTTCTCTGTGGCTTTAGTTTAACTCTTAGACCAAAGTGTTCAAATTAAAGAGTTAAATGAATATAGGTTAGATTTATTTTACATGTTTTTAATTGCACAGAAGGGGAATCGTTTTAACTGTAGTGGAATCCGAAGGGCTTCCTGACTGCCAGCTGTCTGTTTGAATATCGTGGGAGAACGTGATGGATGTGCAGATGGCATGTGTTGAGTTTTGTCAGCTTACACGTCGATGGCAGGATGGGCACAACGTTCCAGGGACTAAAATGTTAATGACACTATGCTGTAACACCTATGTAATCTCCTGACTGTCCTCTCTCCCACGGAGAATTTTATACATTCACACATTTTTCAATTCTCCCTTCTCCTTTTGCGATCATATTATCGTGCCGGAACGAGAAAAGGATCGAAAAAGCAGTGGAAAAAGAGCGAAAGAAGACGAAGCGGGGTCCTGGGAGAAAAACTAGGACCGTATAAAAGAGGAGCGGAGGTCACAGAGTGGAGAAAGAACAAGGACGAGGTGTAGAAGTGTTAATTTTTGATGCCCTTAAGCAAGGTGTTGGGTTCTCGAAGCATGCGTCCCAGCAGACGGCGGTGATTCATGATTTAGGAGGCATGGCTTTCGGATCAGCTTAGCATAGCCGCACTCTGATGGCATACGTTACATCTCGTTTCATCAGGACATGCTAATGAGAGCTGAGAAGATGCACTCGTTGGGCCAGAAGGAAGCAGCTCTGAGAAAAGAGAGAAATGAGAAGACCTGATATAACTGCATGGATTATTATTTTATTTATGTTTAGATTGTTCATATTCCGGATCACATTCAGATACACACACACACACACACACACACACACACACTGTGACAAGTTTTACAAGGAAAAAAATCCTATAGTGATTCTTTCACTGATCCTATGAGCAGCCATGTTGTTTTGATGTCACATGCTAAACTTAGTGTTGAGGAGAAAGTTGGAGGCCAAATAATTCCCAGTTTTACTCAAATTCAGAGCTTCTTTGTGAAGTCTGGGGTTGACGGAAAACAACGTAACCATCTGTGTCAATCTAAGAAAGCAGAGATTGAACCATTGAGTGCAAAACTTAGCTTTCTCTATGATTTCAAAATGGCGGTAGAGTGTAACGATTTACATTAGTAGTTTTTTGTGTACTGCTACTTTTTAAATCATTTTTAAAATCTGTACTTTTTTTTTACTTTTACTTAAGTATGTTTTGTTTTGTTTAAAGTGTTGTACTTAACAACTTTTTTATTCATATCTATTACTGAGTTAAAATATAAATTGAATGGTTGACTGGCGGAGAGCAAACGTGCTAAACTCACAAGAAATAAAGATTGAGACTGACAAGACAAATGCCAGCTAAAAGTGAATTGAAAGTTGTTTTTGCCGAAAATGCATAAATTACATTAGACTCAAGTCTGGGACTGTTTTTTGTTTTTTTTTGTTATTGCACTTTAATTTTTGCTAAGATGTCTGGTATCTAGCTATAAATCTCAGACAACTAGTTTGATATTTATATCTATATAATTTAGTAATTTAATTTGAGCTACTTTATACTTTTACCTGAGTAGACTTTCAGAACGGTATTTTTACTTGTACTTAATTAAAATATCATTAAAGTAAAAGTGCATTTTACTTCAGAATATTAATAATAAATATTTGAATATTTTATTACTCTTTCCACCTCTGCCAAATGGTAAAAAAAAAGAAGTGTTAATAAGCTTAAAATATTTAATTTTATGCGTTACCGTTATTGTATCCAAAACAACCAAGCACCAAAAAAAAAAAAAAAACATTCTGATTGGTTTTGAACATTATCTCAAGCTTGGTGTTGTTCATTTTAAAGTGGAACTTGTGTGTACTTGTTCAGCTGCATTACTGTACCTACTGGCATTACCATTATGCTTTATAATCCTGGACTCCTCATTAGTGTTCTAAATCCTAGAAATACCGTCCCCCATAACAGATGCTGGGTAGCTTGATCTTAGTAATTGCTCTACATATTAAAAAAAAAAAAACGTTGTATTATCCTTCTTGTGTAAAGCCATGACAGCTAATTAAGCTCTGCAGTCTGTTTCTGGCAGCCATTTTGCACCTGGAATAATGACAAATCGAAGCCAAAGAGCCATGTAGAACAGCAGTTATGGTTACAGAGCGGTGATTAGAGACGTGTCTTCCGCCCTGGCCTGTGTACACCGTCGGGTAATGATGGTACGGATACAGGCCCGGGCCTTCTGTGCGATACATGAAAACTAAACACTAGAGTATTGTTTATCTCTTCATTATTCTAATGACACAGGTGGAAACAATTGACCCTGTATGTCCATACAAATACAGCTAAGGAGCTTCTACCATAGTTCAGTTATTCAATGAAAATCGGAGATCCAATGAGAAATCCAACATTGCCTCATATTTTTTTGGATTTCAGGAATTATTTTGGAAAACACCTACGTTGCAACATCTCTAAGTTGCACAGAAACACAAGGAATTTCCTGCTAAAGCATCCAAGGACATCCTTTACAGTGGTTTGCCTCCAACTTTGTGGTAACAGTTTGGGAAAGAACCACGAATATGCAGATATTCTAAATCATCAGCACATTCGGTGAAACCCACAGACTAATATTGCGTTTTCCTCATTTCAATGGCACCAAATTTGTGGGTAAATTATAGAACAAAACCCCGTCAGAAAGCCAAAAACCCACACCCATAGACAATCTCGCTTTCAAATGCAAATGGTTCTCATTAAAAAAGTGTGAAGCAAATTCATTAACTCTCAGACCAACAGCGTTCATTGATTTCTCCACCTCTGAACCCTAATGCACCCGATAGGCAAGCGAAGTACAAAGGTTTATTCGAGTGCTTATGGAAACGGTGTGGCTGAGGGGCAGACGAGGGTTCTAGCTCTGGGCTCCAGCATCTGGAGAAGTAACATTTACATAATGCTTTTTTTTTTTGTTGTTGCTTCATTATTTTAAGAGGATTCTTTGAACTGCCTTGTGGAAGAGTCATGGTTAGAGACAGAGAACTGCAAGAGTTTTCTCTTTACTGAAACTATTAGACCCAAACCTGTTCCAGCATTATAAAGCCCTGTGCACAACTGCTATAGATAATACACCATCACAGAAAGTAGATATATATAATCACGCTGTTCGGTGTCCGAATTTCTTCTTCATGTCGGAGTTTTTCCTCACCACCATCACCTCTGACTTGCTCATTAGAGAGAAATAAATTAATTTAAATTTTATTTATATTTCTGTAAAGCTGATTTGTGAATGTAAATCTATTTAAAGGTACAATGCAACAAAACCTGTACTGAATCTTCCATCATACTCTCAAGTTTATGGCACAGGATTAATAATATTATTTTTATTATTATATATAATTTATTATTGTTATAAAATATTAATAATCACATGATACCACATGTTTGTTTTTGTAACTGATTCCCATTCATTTGATTCACTAAGAATTTCTCAACGGAGCTGCTTTGTGACAATAACAATTTAAATTTAAATTGCTACACGAATAAAACTAAATTAAACTGAAATTATTAGAGTTTAATTGAAATGAATCAAATTGAAAAAATCTCTGCCTTGTATCTACTTCATGAGGTGACATATGCAAGCACAACCAGTGGAGGACAAAGTACACAAACCATGTACTTGTGTAAAAGTAGAGACACAGTGGGTAAAATATTACTCCAGTAAAAGTGCTCCATTTAAACTTTCAGTTAAGTAAAAGTACAAAAGTATTTGTTTTCAATTTTTTTTTACTTCAGTACTTAAAGTACTATAATTTATTATGGCTATTATGTCATAATTTTTGCTTAATCAACAACATTTATGTGAAAAGACTCTAATGTTACTCTTAACACATCAGTCTATGTCTATCTAATAGAATGATATGAATGAGTCAAACACTGATTGAGATCTATTGAAATGATCATGAGCCTAAAACCTTCTTTTCAACTACTTATAAAAAACGCACAAATATGGCCACTGGTGCTGTGGTGAGTTCGAGGCTGGAGTTTCTTCCATCATTTATTCCTCTCAAAATGTTCTGCTTGCTGTTAAACTGATGCTGAACTGTATGTTGGTGATAAGTAGATACACCAAGCGCCAATCAAAACAACCGAGTATAAACCGTATAAACCGTATAAAAATAGAAAGGAACAACTGATTTTGCAATACGTAGTTGAATAATAAGTTTGACTTTGTAATGTAGTGATGTTGAAGTCTCTCCAAATGGAAATACCTCAGTAATGTAAGAATTACCTTTACTTCCTTACTGTCCACCACTGAGCACAATTTACATTATGTGGTAGAGTATATTAGAGTGTTGAGGCGTTTCCTGTAAACGTTCTACTGTTAACAGTATAGGAAGTGTTTTAGATGGGGATCACTAGAAAGATTTTGTAAAAAAAAAAATAGGAATTAGACATTACAACCTCCAAGGGTTCCAAAAGTGCTCAAGGGCCCAAAAGTAGCAGCTTGGTGATACTGAGGTTTGAACTCCCGACCTTCTCATCAGTAACCCATATCTTTAACCACCAAGCACCTCTTCACTGGGTCCTTCCAACTAGTACTTCCCTAGTCCAATGTCTTAACCACAGTCTAACTGAGAAAGTAGAAGTTGGCCATCATGCATCTCTTTTGTCAAAAGCCATAACCTCTGTTAAGGTGGACATCTTTTTTTTTTAATACAGCACCTAATTCTTAACAGCCCCCAGTTTTTCCACTGTTCCTGGATTATAAAATTCAGGTAAATTACTCCAAGGTGTTTTCCCAGGGGTCTTTAGGATGGGAATTTCCCCTCATCGGATAAACGTTCCATGGTGCCACCTGACAAAGAAAGTCAGCTTCTGCCTGCAGCAACACTAAAGTGTGTATCTGAGAGAATGACTTGTTTACTTTGTTTGAAGCGTGGTAGCTCACGCTCAGGGGAACTCGGCGAGTGCACTTGATGGTTTTTTTTTTTTTCTTTGCACATCTTTTGCTCTCTCAGCTCAGTGACAAGCAGACAGATGAATAACAATGTCATTTTCTCCCCTTTTTCTTGTTTTCACCTCATGCTGTCCAAATAATACATTGTATTGCATTTAGTTTTTTTCGTCAGCAACACCGAATCGAACCTGACATTCGAAACGTGTTTCCTTTCTCCCCATTTTTTTCCTTCTGACTCCTCGTTTTTCCTTTCCTCCACCCAACAAGGCAGTTCATTCCTCTTTAATTGAGAAGCAGTAACGAGGAGATGTATGACGAGACAGACGGAAGGGGGAAAAGTGAATTTTAGATTCGAGTCAAATTGAGGGAACAGCGTTTGTGCGAGGCAGGTCGAGTGAGAAGTGTCCCGTCTCATAAGCCTCACGGTATGAGAGTGAGAGATTATGCAGAGAGATGGGAGGAGGAATCCATCTGCCTGCTTCCAGTTTCATCATTCAGCATTCGGGGAAGGAGCAACCTTTTTTTCCTGAGCAGCGAGGCTTTAAAACAAGGGAAGAGTTTGGCTAATTGAACTTTGTGTTGATAAAAATAAAACTTTTGTGCAAGTTCACTCCATCATGGCAAATCCACCTCAACTACCACGATTTTGTTTCAGATTCAAAATTCAAATTTTTTATTATAAGTAAAAAGGTGCTTTTTATGTCTCACATGTATTTTACAGCACAGTGAAATTTCTATTGAATTGTCCTTTGTATCCTGTGTGTGTGTGTGTGTGTGTGTGTGTGTGTGTGTGTGTGTGTGTGTGTGTGTGTGTGTGTGTGTGTGTGTGTGTGTGTATAAAATTATTTAGTTTTGCCTTGCATTATTCTCATTATTTTGTTTTTTTATTAGTTTTTTATTGTTGTTTTTTCTATTATTTAGCTTTTGATTTTGTTTTATTAGCTTTCTCTTTTTAGTTATATTTTGCTTTGCTTTGCCTTATTTGTATTCAACTTGTTTTGATAATTTTTTGTGTGGTTTTGTTCATCCTTTAAGACTTTTATTATCTATTATTATTTTGTATTGTATTCTTTATTCATACATTTTATAAGCAAAAATGAAGAATAAAGAATAAAATCAAATATAATATAATAAAGCTATTTCTGATTCTGATATTCATTGTCCCAAACCAGCTTTACATAATTAAATACATTACAGTTAAAAGTTAAATTAGTCCCTATCTCATTATTCCTAATAGCCAGTGGCACATGTGGCAAGCAAAAACTCCCTGAGATGGTATAAGGAAAAAACCTTGAGAGGAACCCGTACTGTAGTTCCATCATTGTCGAGGTTATGAACTGTTCACTGATATATTGTATATATATTGTTGCTTTGTATTTTTTAACAATGAATTGGACAATCATGGCACTAAAATTATACACTAATTAATACAACCTTGTAATGGCTTTATTTCTGTAAAGCTGCTTTGAGACAATATCTATTGTTAAATCCGCAATACACAAAAAATAAATAGTATTGTATGTTTATCAAGTGTGTGTATATGCCCTCTAATTGTTGTTGTGGGACAGTGTGACGGGCAACTAAGAAAAAACTACACTGTGTTACGTCATTTGTTTATTGCAAATAAAGAACCTTTTGAAAAATTTTGATTGAAATTTAGAACTGTAAAGTCCATTTGCAAAGCTTTTGTCTTAGCTCGAGTTCCTTTCTTTTCGCCCTGCATGCAGTCATGTGTAAATAAACGCCTTGGAGCTCTCCTCATGGAGACCATGAAGCTCTGTCACTTTAAGCGTCGACTTGTTTTTGACATGTGCTCAACACGACGGCGTCCTGGCGTGAACTCAACATGACCATCTTTGCATTAAAAAAAATCTTTCCATCTCTCTGCGGACGTGCAGTAATGCAGCCCATAAAGTGCTCCTCACTCATCTCCTCACACCAAGAACTTTTTCCCCAAGCCGCCCTCACCGTCTTCCTCTCCATCCACCACTCTTAGCCAGCGACAAACTGAAGTCTGGGGGAAGAATCCATTTACAGTGTGTGCTTTGGAGCTTCTCCCTGACAATGCATGGCAGATTAGAGCGACATCTGTGATGAATCTTTCATAAACGCTTTCCCCGGCACCTATGCTTCTCCCAGCTCCTCGCCACCGAGCACAGCGCTTGTTCCCATGTCAACTCGACGGGTTCTCCGACAGGAGGGAGAATGACACGCAGCCCGCAGAGTGGGGCATTAAAATTAATCCAGGACTCACACACTTCCACACACACACAGCTGCAAAAAAAGAAAAGCGCACACCCATGCGCTCGCTCGCACCACACAACACAACACACATCCGCCGGTCCGTTCTGCCATCACTCCTTTACATGTTCTCATCAATTCTTCACTCGGGGAGGCGACGCGTTCTACGTAACGTGTCTGTTTTCCCCTGACTCTGAGCTCCAAATTTAATGTAAAAGCAAATTATAGATGTGTGTACACATAAAAAAAAAGGCTCGACATGCTGTTTAACATTATTCCATTTAAAACAGTTTCAGGATGCTCAAATATAAGCGAAGAGAAACAACACAAACATGTCACGAACCATTCCCGCTCACTGCATGCCAGCTGTGCGTCCGCTTCAGACTTAGATTAAAGTGGAAGCTGGTGAGGGTGTTCAGGAAAAATCCAATTCTTGCAACAGTCCAAGAACATAAAGACGAAAACTATAAATGGTTAAATCTATTTATAAACATTTAAACACTGGAAGGTTGCTGTGGAATATGTGGACTTGTCAGGATTTTCTCCTTTTAAGAGAAGCTGCACATAAAACACTAAAGAACCAATAGCGCTAGTTAGCCACTAGACACTTCCTGGTTAGCGGCTAATGCTAACGCTATGAATCTTTCAACGTTTTTCATGTATGCGCAAAACAAATCTTATTTCCGGTAAGGATTGAGGAGCCACGATGACTCTGTAACTCGAGTTTCCTTTTTATACCACTGGCAGTGTTGTGTATGTTTTCAAGTTATTAATAATGATTTAAAAAATTCACTTAAAGTGCGAGGCGGAGACCCCAAGCAGTCTTCTATTAATTTAGCATTTTGTCAGAGGCTACCGTTTCTGCGATACTCCCCTGATCATTAGAGAGATGCAGTGATGGTTGTCCTTCTGAAACTTTGTGCCACTCTCCACACAAAATCATGGCACCTGTTAGTGTGTAGGATTTATTAGGCAGCAAGTGAACATTTTGTCCTCAAAGTTGATGTGTTAGAAGCAGGAAAAATGGGTGAGCATAAGGATTTGAGCGAGTGTGACTAAGGCCAAATTGTGACGGCTAGACATCTGGGTCAGAGCATCCCCAAAACTGCAGATTGTGTAGGATGTTCCTGGTCTGCAGTTGTCAGAATCTATCAAAAGTGGTCTAAGGAGGGAACAGTGGTGAACCGGTGACAGGGTCTTGGGCGGCCAAGGCTCATTGATGCACGTGGGTAGCGAAGGCTGGTCCGTGTGGTCCAACCCAACAGACGAGCTCCTGTAGCTTAAACTGCTACAGTAGAGTAATAATACTTGACAGGTCACGACTGCTTTGGCAGCAAAAGGGGAACCAATACAAGATTAGGCAGTTGGTCACAAAGTTATGGCTGATTGGTGTATACATTTAATGTGCGTGTGTGTTTGTAACATCCCATTTTACATTTAGTCTCCATTTTCTTCCACTTCCACTTCTCTAGGAAGATGTTCCAGAGAAGATTTTCAAGATTTTGGAGTGTGGTAATGGAGATTTGTGCTCACAGGGCTGTTAGTAAGGTCAGGGACTGATGTAGGTGAGCTGATAAGGACTGAGATGCAGTCAGGGTTCCAAGTCATCCCTAACAGTGTTCAATAGGGTTAAGGTCAGAGCTCCATAGTAAGACACTCATGATCTTTCACTTCAGCCCATACAAAGCATATCATCATGGAACTGGTTTCATTGTCATGCTGGAACAGGTTTGCATCTCCTAGTTCAAGTGAATGGAAAAGACATGCTATACAATTCTCAGGCTCTCTCACATTTAACAAATATTAAAACCATTATTAAATCTCTATTCCTTCTTAAAACTTTTTCTACACCCATATAGATGCAGATCAGGCGTTAAAAAAAAGCGTATGAATTTTTTAACAAAGTGTCCTACTGTAAAAAGCTCGAACAGGACTGCCACTTGTTTTAGTGTTTTAGTTATTCTGATGGATTTTGTGCATTAGTAGTTTTTTCTACTTCCAGCTACAGAAACTCCATTGTCCATTTCCATTAATGCAAAAAAAAGCAGAGAATTAGATAGGGTTCGATGCAAATGGTGCAAAATGATCAATTATTCATCGCGTTCCATTTCGACTCAAGGTAGACCTGAAACTCGCAAATCTACGCTTGTCTCTTTAAATCAGTAAAACTGTCACTTTTGGAGCTGTGTGTTTACTAAATAAGAGACTGAAAATGAGACCTTGTCCCCATAGGCCACTCTGTTGTTTGAATATAAATAATAAATACGGATTAGATAAATAATTCGGCGTGCTGACGCTAAATTATTGACAAGAAGAAATATTCACTGTTTTGTGAAAGAGCGTGAGTTACGAAAGCTTTGATCGTGCGGTTGTAAGTGTCGTGGGTCAGCAATGAGGTAGAGTGCTGAGTGATCAAAAAAATCAATAAGGGTTAAACTCCACTTAGGCGCTTTTTGTGATTTGGTGTGTGGATGATGAAAAAATAATCACACAAACTTCACCAACCTCTGGAGCAATGCGAATATGATTAACACACATTGTAGCTTCAAACTCGTTGCTTTAAATCAGATTTTGCATGATACAACAAGCAGGTGATATTACTGACTGGCCTGTGACATAAAATAGAATAAAAGTGAAACATGATTGAATAAAATGGAAGAATAAAATAGGATAAAATACAAAATAGAATTATAAAAAAATACAGGCGGAAACAGTGTCATTTATAATGAGTTACACAATTAAGCATGTGTGCGTGTGCTTTCCTTCCACTTTACTCTCAATCCAGCATAAATGCAATAAAACTTTCTTTTTAAGCATGTTTGATTTGGCATATGTCTTTACGCTGGATGCCCTTTCTAACGCAACCCTCCACATTTATCCGGGCTTGGGACTGGCACTAAGAGTGGCTGGGGGTGGTTCCCTGAATGGGGATCGAACCCGGGCTGAGCGGTTAGAGCGCCGCAGTATAATATCTTTGCTCTTTGGGCTTGTATGTAGCTCCTAAGATGGGCTACATACAAGCCCAAAGAGCAAAGATATTATACACATATTAGGATTCAAAGTAACACACTATACAAACAAATGTTTGTGGACACCTGATTATAACACTGTTATTATAATCTCCACTCTTCTGGTGTGATGTTTGAGATTCTGGAGTGTCCTTGTGGAGATTTGTGCTCATTCAGTCACGAGGGTATCGGGTATTGATAAAGGGTGAGGTTAAAATGCTGAAGCTGGAAAAAGGAGGTGTCCCAATAAATTTCCTCATATAGTGTATAATATAGAATGGGATAGAATATACACTGATCAGGAATAACATTATGTCCACCTGCCTAATATTGTGTTGGTCCCCCTTTTTGTTGCGAAAACAGACGTGAACCATTAAACATCAACAGCATTCATTTCTTCAGCAGTTTGAGCTACAGGAGATCGTCTGTTGGATCGGACCACACGGACCAGCCTTCGCGTCCCACGTGTATCAATGAGCCCATGACCCTGTTGCTGGTTCACCACTGTTCCCTCCTTGGAGCGCTTTGATAGATACTGACCACTGCAGACTAGGAACATCCCACAAGTTTTGGAGATGCTCTGACCCAGTCGTCTAGACAGCACAATTTGTCATATTCGCTCAAATCCTTGCCCATTTTTACTGCTTCTTATCAACTTTGAGGCCAAAATGTTCACTGCCTAATAAATAAATCCACCCACTGACAGGTGCCATGATGAAGAGATCATCAGTGAAAATATCAGTATTATTTTATACATACTGGATACTTTAAATCTCACCTGAGTGAGAGAGCAGCTTTACACGTTGCACATAAAAAATAAACAAATGGTTCTTACAGTAATGGGGCAATGAGCTACATGTACACCTTTCCAATAGCACTGTTACAAGTTCGAGCCATTCTATTGGCTTCATTATAATTAGAGGCTTTCTTTTTTTCACAAAAGAAAAAAAAAAAAGCCTTATAAGCCATCGAGCAAAAGGTCCAGATCTGTATCCTTGAACAGGGGAGCTGAAGGTGGCTGGACTCATCCTTAATAACGTCATTTAGAATTCTCCATTTCAAAAAGAAGGGCTAATGCCTTTTTGCCTTGGGGGCTTCATATACCTGCGCACCAAACTCTCTTTAGCTCACGTTCCATTAAGCAAGAACACACCGAGTTCTGTTAGAGCAACCTGTATATATGTGTGTGTGTGTGTGTGTGTGTGTGTGTGTGTGTGTGTGTGTGTGTGTGTGTGTGTGTGTGTGTGAGAGAGAGAGCTTGACATCTACCTGGGGTGACAATGATGTCCTGCCAGTTGTGACAGCTTGTTAAGGACATTACACTGTTGCTGAAAATCCCAGGTTCTTTTCCATTACTGCTGCTTTCACATAATGCCCTCCAGCTGCCACACACACACACACACACACACACACACACACACACACAAAATATATGAATCAACAGAACAGTTTTTAAAACTACTACTACTACTACTACTACTACTACTGTATTACACACACACACACACACACACACACACACACACACACACACACACACACACACACACAAACACACAAACAAACAAAACATATGGATCAACAGGACCTTTTCGAAACTACTCTTACTACTACCACACACACACACACACACACACAAACATATTTACAGCCATAATATGAATAAAAACACAATATTAATAATATTTATTAGCCAATTTAGAATTTCTTAATTTTTCTTAGAGACGTCTATCTGCTGGTTTACTGAGCAGGTTGTGTGAAACCGGACGTACAAAAAGCTTTAACGTGGCCGATATCGCAAATTTATTCCAGTTCAATATGAAAACTAAAACTAATGCAGAATCTCAATTTAAATATTAAAAATATCCTTTACTGGTTTTCAGTTTGTTTTAAAGTCCATAATAAATCTGTATCAGTATTTATAGAAACTGATACTTACTACTGTAAAACAGGCAGCACATTGAGTCCATCTGATCAGCTGTAATATTCAGAGGTTGTGTTACACATCACTGATCCACTACTGATATTAAAAATCAACAGGTCATAATTATTAATTTCTTTTGCCTTTATTTTGCTTTGATCCCTTTAAATCAGTCACTTTATTCAGTTTATTGTCAGCATTTTCTTTTTTCTGACAAGACTATTATTATTATTATTACTATTATTATTAGTAGTAGTAGTAGTATTATTATTATTATTATTATAAATATTTAATTATTTTACTATTAGTTCATTAATATAAATGTCCATCATTTATTATTATTATTATTATTATTATTATTATTATTATTATTATTATTAATAATTAACATTATCTTTATCATCATCATCATCATTAATATTAATATTGTTATATTATATTATATAATATTGTCATTATTATTATTATAATTATTATTATAAATATTCATATAATTACTATTACATCATTAATATTCATATCATCATTTATTATTATTTTATTATTAATTTACATTATTATTATTATTATTATTATTATTATTGTCATCATCATCATCATGAATATTAATATTGTTATATTATATATAATACAATATAATATATACTATAATATATATAATATTACATTATATTATTGTCTTCTCTGTAAATATTATTAACATATTATTATTAATTTTATTTGTCAATGTAACTGTTTGATTTCTGACTGCTGACAACTCATTTTGACTTAATAAAATATGAATTCTGTTGTATAAATAACACTTACATCCCCAACCCCTGAACTGACTCTTTCGCCAGGTGGAAATGAGCCGTCATCTTATTTAGAACAAAAGAAAAAGGCTTGGACTAATGATAAATATCTGCTTGCTGTCGCAGCCTCAGGCTTGTTTAGTGCTGAGAAGCGTGTCCAGAATGCTGAGGCTCTGTAATACATCAAACAAAAAAAACAAAAAAACACAAAAAAGTTTGACTTTCTCATTAGAAACAAAATGTCTGACATGAATACAGCATTCGTCAAACGTTTAGATCGATGACCCCCTAAGCAATCATATTTAAGAAATTAAATCCAATTATAACTAAAAAAAAAAAAACAGTAAAATTAATTGCATTTGTTAAGTATATCTAGTAATTTACTTCAGTTCACTACCCAAATACAAAGAAAGCTACAAATACTCAATACTATAAGATTTGTGTCAATTTTTTTTTATTTTTAATGTTATTTTTATTTTATCTACTGTATGTAGATCAATTACAGACTATATACATTACTTTTTACTGGTGACACACTTTTTTTTTGCTTTTTTTTTTTTTTTTTTTTGCTTGTATAACGCTTTCGTTATACAACCCTGCCCTCTAGTGGTGTGTAGGAATCTTTGCAAGGGAATTCATTCACTTTGCTATACACGTGTTTATTTCAGTCTTTAAATGATCTCTAGTCGTCTTGTATAATAAATGATCTGGTCGTAGATACATTTACATGCAACCAAATGATCTATCAATTTATCAATTGGATTTCATGTGCATGGACATGATGCTGTGATGCCTATGTACATGTACATGTTTTGTGGCTCCGTCCTTCTATAAATGCATTGTCTAAATGTTAGCTCAGTTGTTAAAGGTAAGAAAAAAAGATTCCTTGCCCTTCTCACATTTAATTTACAGCACAGTAAAATTATTTCCTTGCATGGGAACAATGATACAACATTTCTTGAGCACTGGGGGTAAGGGCCTTTCTCAAGGGCCCAAGTGTGACAGCTTGGCAATACCAGGGCTCGACCCTCCTGACCTTTCAATCAGTAACTCAGGGCCTTAACCAGTGAGCTGCCACCTCCCTAAGGGCACAGCTGGGATTTAGACCCAGGATTTCCTGTTTACTAGACAAGCACTTTAACCAACTAAGCCAGGGTTTCAAGTTTTGCCAAGCTGCCAGTCTTGGGCCCTTAAACAGGGCCCTTAACCTTCTGACCTTCAAGGGTGCTGTATTTTGCACTGCATTTTGACCCCAGCTTCCTAACATTGCTGGGATAAACAAAGAAAGAATTTCACTGTACTTTAATGTATATGTGACAAGTAAAAAGCACCTTTACCTTTTTATATAAATGCAAATTGAATTGCAGTGTTTAGGGTGAATACAATAATACAATATAAACCGTACTGTCAGAATCTGATTGAATTCATTTTAATTAACAGAAAATTGGCCACATCTGGCAGGAAAATTCGCCCCACTGGCTTCCTGTAGCTGCTCGTATCAGATTAAAAACGCTGAACTCTAAACTGCACAGTCCGGACACTGATGTCTCATTAATGCTTAATTGATTTTACTGCCAGTAATCGTTATGCCGTTCTCATCCACTCTGTACATTCTGGATTATCTCTGTATAATTACTTATCTTTTTCTTTTTTTCTGCTTCTCCCATTAGGGGTCGCCACAGCGGATCATCTGTCTCCATACCTCCCTGTCCTTTATATCTGTCTCTTTTAAACCAACTACCTGCATGTCTTCCCTCAACACATCCATAAACCTCCTCCTTGGCCTTCCCATTTTCCTTCTGCCTGGCAGCTCCATCCTCAGCATTCTCCTACCAATAAACCCCATGTCCCTCCTCTACACATGTCCAAACCATCTCAATCTCACAAACAAAATTTCCATTTAAATAAAGTTGTATCTATCTACCTATCTCTTAATGAAATAATAAACTATATGGACAAAGGTTTGCAGACACCTAAACATAAAATTGGCATGTGATTTTTGAACATCCCATTCCACATTCAGTCCCCATTTGTGGTTATAATAACCTCCACTGTTCTGGGCAGATGTTCCACTCAATTTTGGAGTGTGCTTGTGGAGATTTGTGTGAGATTCATTCAGCCACAAGCGAAGTGAAGTCAGGCCACTCAAGATCGTCCACCCCTTCAACGAGAGGTCGACTGACCCATCAGTTTTTGCAGATTATTCAGTTGATTACTAAAAGTATCATCTATCAGAAGAAATCCATACCGACAGTTTTTCCGGGTTGCGTTATACAGTACAAGAACGCCCTCTAGAGGTAAATCACTGACACCACATGTTGTTTATGTAACGTGCTGTGTCTTTTTTTTATTAATTTTGGAAGGGATTTTTTGTTTGATTGAATGCATGTCTTTTATTTTGTTCAGTATTTATTACTAAATAATTAATTCGGCTCTTACGTTCATATCGAAGTTTGTGTTTGTTTGTTTTTTAATGTGCGTGTTCGCTTCGCTTGAGTTCAATACGGTATTTTTAAGACTTAAATGAGCTTGCCCCTACTGGGAAACTTTGCGGTATATCAGACCTGGGCAAATAACAGTGCGCGGGCCACATCTGGCCCTTTGTACGTCCCTGTCCGGCCCGTGTGAGGCCAATCATAAATTACAGGGATGCACCGAAAATTTTCGGCCGAAATCCCTAAATCACCGAAACAACACAGCAGAAACACAATTGTAATGACGCAATAAAAAAGCGCAGCAGCACACGGTTATCTGGATAAGAGCAACATGTCTGCGCTGAGCGGAGAGCGGTTTGCAAAACATGCAATGCTGAAATTTCCAGATGGGGTGTATCTGCAAAGAGTTTCTCCAAGTCGGGTTTAATTTATCACCTGAAATCCAAACATCCCGATTGCCATTCTAAATATGAGAAGAACGCGGCGCAGAGAAGTAAAGTCAATCCGCGCATGCGCACTCCGTCTGTAGAGGACGTTTTTGAAAAGGCAGGAAAGTTTTCCAGTGATGTGCCAAGGCAAAAGGTATAACACAAAAATTATGGATTTCATTGCCTTTTGAATTGAATTTTCATTTCGGTGCATCCCTAAAATATTATCGTTGGTGTGGCCCTCTGACACAATTCAGGTTTCTCATGTGGCCCCTTGTAAAAATTAATTGCCCCCCCTGCGGTATATTCATCTCACGCACATGCGCATTTGACGAAAATACCGTATTGAACTCAAGCGACGTGAACACGCACATAAAAAAACACAAACAAAGTCTGTGTTTTCTACCCTGAAACACGTGAAATCAAAGCATCGATCTGTTCTGACTGACACCCATGTGAAAGAATTGCTTCGAGTGGCAACAACGGAATACGAGGCAGATTTGAAGGGGATTGTTCAAGGATTGTTCTTGGTTAAACTAAGAGTTTGTGTGTGAGACAGTGCACACAATGGTTATTGTTGAAAATGACTGTCCTGTGGTCTTAGAACCTCTGGCTGAGCAGATGTGTGTGTGTGTGTGTGTGTGTGTGTGTGTGTGTGTGTGTGTGTGTGTGTGTGTGTGTGTGTGTGTGTGTGTGTGTGTGTGTGTGTCTGTGTAAGAGGAAGGGTGATGTTCATGTGTGCCCATGTGTATGATGTGGCTCTTTGTGGTAACACAGTAAAAAATGTGTCTCTCGTTCTCTGACTGGTTGGCCACCCCTGTTCTAGTTATTACCATAGCGTAATTATTTGTTAGATTCACCCACCAACCAGATATGCATATGCAAGTAAATGTTTTGATTTTAATAGCAATGCATATGAAATTATGCCATTATGATAGTAATAATGCTCTTTTAGTAGGCTATATATATTTTGAAAAGTAATGCTAATTTGTATATATGGTGCATGAATAAATAATAAACTCATCCACCATCAGAAGGCAAAATAAATACATTTTAGATCATAATAATAATAATAATAATCTTTACAATAATACTGGTTGTCACACCCATGTAATTTTCTGTTACAGACCGACCCGGACCCACATTAAAGGAAAGAAACGTTTGGGAGTCTCTGCTGTATACAATCTGTGTGTTAAAGGGTTAAGAGCTGCTGGACTACAAATGAGTAATATGATGAATAATAATGTCCTGAACACAAAGCTGACCAGTTCCAAGATGTACAGCTTTTCTAATGAGCAGGTTTGAAAGAGTCCATTGGAAAATAAATCATATAAGAGACAGAAGAGATAATTGAGGAGCGGAAAGATGTATAGGGATTGTTATACATATATTATACAAGAGACGTGATATTAATTCCAGCCTGCCAGCCATTTCCTCACAGGCAGCTCATGGTGCATGTCTACTTTACATAGGGTATATATATATATATATATATATATATATATATATATATATATATATATACATACACACACACACACACACACACACACACACACACACACACGCACACACACACAGACACAGTTTCACTGTGTGAACAAGCATGTGAATAAAAAAGGATTCTCAGCTTTGGTCTTCCATCAAAACACACAACAAATCACACACACACTTAGTCCCCACATGTCCCTACAGACCCCTATGTCCTAGAGCAATGCCTCAGGCAGACTGGCAGTATGCCCGCTGGTGTGGGCATCGAAGAGAGAACGACCCCTCAGCCTCTCCTCCCACCTTCACAGACCCCCAGTCCCTTTAGCATATTTTCATCCAAACCTCATTCAATGCACCTCTCCCAGGCCCCGGGGCCTCCCTTTCCGCTGGGCTGCAGGCGAAGCAGGGATCAAGTTTGGGTCACGAGGTTCTGGGTCGCCTAGAGACGTTCCATCAAGGCCCATTGCTTCATGTCTTTCAGGGCGAGCAAAGGCCTGTTTGGATAAGAGGCCTCAGCTACCCGGAGTAGATTTACAGCAGAGGCTTTTGGTGGAAAGCCAACAACAAATGGTGGAGAGTTGGCAAGATAGGACGGTATGTGTTTCAGTGCGTGCTCCTTTCTCCACTCATGTGGTAAAAGGATTGGATTTATCGTGATCTAGATGGAATTCCACGAAAAGGTTGTTTTCATTACGTTACTTTTTATGCAAAGAGAAAATGAAGTATGTTCAGCAACGAAAATGTAACAGGTGTAACCAGGCACAAGAGGGCTAACAAGAAATGTCTGCACAGATTATCACACCATGTGGCTTCTGCTAATACATTTTCCAGCTGTTTGATTTCCAAATGTGATCCAGAGCTTCAATTAAAATTGAACTGTGAATCAATTCAATTCAGTAATGTGACATTAGCAAGGCAAGGATTAATTTATATTCTTTCAGATTTTTGGAAAATAACATATAATGATTGTTTTCATTAAACTTGATTTCATGAGAACGCTGTATGGTACCAATCAAGGCAAGAAAAAAATTGCTTTTGTGTGTATTTAGAGTAATGAATCCAGATTTTCCCCTCCAACTTATGCAAAGCATATCTTCATGGAACTACCTTTGTACAAAGAGGCATTGTCATGCTGGAACAGGTTTGGGCCTCTTTAAAAAGCTAAATTTAATGCTACTGCATCCAAAGACATCCTATACATAATTCATCCCAAAGGTGTTTAGAAGGTTTGAGGTCAGAGCTCTATAACAGGCCACTCAAGATCTTCCACTCCAACCCATGCAAACCATCATTTAATGCTCTTCAATTTAATGATGATGTATGTGGTGTGAAACTTGTCCCAGACATGAGGAAAAGTCAGGTCAAGAACATGCAAAGAACATCAGACAGACAGAATCTGTATTTGTCCTCTGTTCAATCTACACTACTTTTTAATTTGCATTTGTGTTGTTGTAAATAGGATTTTCACTGATACCTTTCTTACTTTTAAACCTACACAATTGTGTGCCTCCAACTTTGTGCTAACAGTTTGAGGAAGAACCACATATGGCTTCAAAAGTCAGGTTTATATACAGTGGAACCCGGTTATGTCGATGTCCTAGGGGGTCGCCAAAAAGCATCGGGGTAACCGATGATCGAGATAAACTAAAATCTAAATGGCGGCAATATATTAACGTGCTTGAAATTTCTTTATGTACATGATGTGCGTTAATAAATGAGAATGTGCATGCACGTGTTTTTGGAGGTTTTTTTACACAACAGCGTTGCCGCGATTTGTTTGATGAAGGCATGTTATAAAAATGTACATACTTTGTTAACAACAAAAGGCATAAGTGCACCTACTAACAGCAGAGATTTACCAGTATACAATACAAACCACCGTCCATTCTCCATACAAACCTTTATTATATTCTCCAACATTATAATCACACAGATCGCTCAAAAAAAAAAAAAACAGCGGCTGCACAGTGCCGTCTCACATTTAGTCCACATGTGGAAAAAAAAAAATAAACAGTAACTAAGTTTCTGAAAACTTATGACCATCAGGATGAAGTAATCCACACAAACACACAAAGCAAAGTGTCCGAAAAAACTTACGTCCGCGATGCTGAGAGAGAGAGAGAGAGAGAGAGAGAGAGAGAGAGAGAGAGAGAGAGAGAGAGAGAGAGAGTTTGTGAATGGAAAAATAGGGAAATTCAAAAATACCGCGACCGGCGGCACGGCGCGAAGCCGGAAAAAAACCCGGAAGATCCAAAACCGAACCGAAACCAAAAACGAGGGACAGAAAAGTCTCAAACGTGAACGGCCGAAGGGGGCGTGGCAGCTGCTTTCTCGGCCGCCTCCTCTGAAGCTCCCGGCTTCAACTCCTTACCGAGAGAGCCGTGCTCCTTACCCTGCTCGCGCACGCGCTCGGTAAGGAGCACGGCTCTCTCGGTAAGGAGCGACGCGCGCGCGCTCGGTAAGGAGTTGAAGCCGGGAGCGCCGCGCTCCCGTTCATCGCATAACATTTAACAAAAAAATGCATATGTGCACTTACTAACAGCAGAGATTCACCAGTATACAATACAAACACCTGTAGCAGCTGTAAGGTTTGATTTTTCCGCCACTTTCGCGAGTTCTTCTGCGGCTGCACCGCGCCGATTAAAATTTCTCATTTTTCCCCCCTTGTGCTCGAGATATTAGGGTTCCGCGACATAAAAAAAAGTCGACATAACCGATAAAAAATGCTAAGAAAAAGCGAGAATTTGGAGGTTCCACTTCAAAAACGTTGACTTAATAGGGTTGTCGAGGAAACCGAGGGCGAGATAACCGGGTTCCACTGTACTTTATTCTAGAGTATATAGTGTATAATTAAGATTGATCACAGTATATTAGGAAATTGATGCAAACTGCTACTTCACTTCTACTTGAGGAACAGAAGGTAAAGATTTTTGGGGGAATTCCTCAATCATCAATGCTGCATTAAAGAAAGCATTCGAAGAAATTTAGACAATGTATAAGGAATTCCTGAGGACATATTTACAACCTAGGGGAAAAAATGTATGCTATAACTCTGAAAATATGTCTGTTATAAGTCTAAAGTAAGAGAATAATATGAATTGCTGATGCAATGAAAATTAAGGATGTGCATCTCCATAACTGAGGCTGATGCGATTTGTTTCTCCATGCATAGCCAACGATACCATTGAGATACATATGAAGCAGCTACTGATGTGATGTTACGATGCAGTACGATTCAAATTCGATTCGATTCAACACAATGCAATTCAATTCAATACAATGCAGTGGAAAAATATGATGCAATGCAATTCAATGTGGTACAGATAATTAACTTTTATTTCTTTTCATTCAAACAGACAGAAAAACATCAATTAAAGTGTCTTCTGACCAACACATGGCCCTTTCACAAACTAGTCTTTGTGGTACAAAAAAAAAAATATATGAAACCAGACGTTCTTTTCCTGTATACATTTACATTGGTGGCATTTAGAAGACGCCTTTGTCCAGAGTGATGTACAAAAGTGCTTTGAGTTTTTAGTAATGAATAAATCTACACTGGAACGCTAGATTACAAACTTAATATAAATACTGTTCTGTGTCCAGGAAGACGCAGCTCTACCTCTGCCATGTTAATCTGTATTCTATATGACTCTCAGGACATGCCTCGGTCTCCGTAGCGTAGTGATACATCATATTCACATAGCGGCATGTGGCGCTGAGATAACGCGCTTGAGAATCAATTTATCAAATTATTTAAATATTGGTCACTTTCTAAATAATAAAAGTATACCACTAATATTAATCATTATATATGAATAAATAGTTTCACCAATGCAAATATGTTCAAAACAATGCATCATGATGCTAATGTCAACTTGTATCCGATGCACACTTCATCACATCGTTAAAATGTTTTGCCGAAGCATCGATGCGAATCACTGGTTCTTTCCATCCCTAATGTAAAATTAAACATGCTGAATCAAGACTAAGACGCTCGCTGTTACAAACATGATCAATATATATATAAAAGACACAATAATTATAGCAGTCCCCAGGCAGCAAAGACAGGATTGATGTTGCTAATCATCCGTCTACCTGAAGTAGCTCTGTGGCAGGAGTGTGCTTGGTAATCATATCACACCAACAGTATTCATCTGAATAAGAGCAGAGCTGCTCGATAAAATTCTGAGTGACACGATGTGGCCTGGGTGGTGTAACTGCTCAGCCTAGCATGTCACTTTCAGTTTAACAGCCTCTCTGTGTCTGTACTCTACTTTATTAGAATCGCAGCTCAGGCTGAAAGGGGGTATGTGAGTCTTACGACTGACATGAGAGAGAAAGAAAGAGAGCAAGGGAGCTGAGGGTGTAATCACACTGATTACACTAGGTGTGTGTGTGTGTGTGTGTGTGTGTGTGTGTGTGTGTCCTGATGTGCCACATCCTGTCTAAAGTCATAACTCTACTGTCTGGGTTTTACCCTTGACTAATATTACACTGCAAAAGAAATAAAGCCTGAGAACTGAATTCCCTTTACAGTTTTTGGACCTTTTTTTGATTAGACCCCTGTAAGAAAACAACATCTGTATTCAGAAGTTACGTATACATGATACATGCCAAATTCACAAAAAATTCTCATACAGTTTGATGCAATTTTGGATTAACCAGTGGTGCACAAAAACTAAGTAAATGTAATTTATTAGCTTTTTCATGTATCTGTACTTTACTGTAAGTATTTCCATTTGTGGAGATTTTTTTACTTTAACTTCACTATATATCAAAGTCAAATACCTGACTTTTTACTCAACTACATTTAGCTAAATAAGTTGTTCCTTTTTTTTATGAGTGAATGAAAATGTAATTGTTCACACAGCACACACAGCAAGCCACCAATCACAGTAGAGCGAATGCTCTGTTTTAAACTTGTTTTGATTGTCACTTGCTGGTATCTACTGATCACCAACATACAGTTCATCATCAATTCAACAGCAAACATTTTGAGAGGAATAAATAATGGAAGAAACTCCTGACTCGAACCTGCCACAACAACAATGGCCTTAATTGCGCGAGTAGCAGGGCTTTTGAGGTCATGGGTTCACAATTGGGTTTGTAAGATACAGTGCCTTTTCCCAGGGCTCAGAAGCCTTCTCTTTGTCAGTTTCCTCCCCCCGTAGAGAGGGTGCGATGCTCCACCTCTCTTCCTCTGAGGAGGGAAATGAAGGGCAATATTGGACGAACCCATGGACATGCCTCCGCAGCCAGTCCAGTTCGAGAAGCTGTAGAAGTTACTTGTGCTTTTTTCAAGCTTAACATTGCTTGGCCAGCTGTAAACAGAACCATGCATAACATTGCTTGGCCAAATAAATTAGATTAGCGCTTCCTATGACCTAGGTCACTGCCTCCGGGCCAGAGCCTGCCTTTCTTTCCAGATCTGCACACAGAGGTGTACAGGGGCAGCCCTTATTTGGCCCACCTCTTTATTTCCAATGTCTCTCTCTGCTCTAACGTAGTGGGACTAAAAACGTGCGACTACCGGTCGATTCCCCAGGTTGAAGAGATGCTGGCCGGTTATCTCTCCCCTGGTGCTGCTTTGATCCTAGAGACCATTCTCCAATCCAGAGCTCCCTCTACGAGGAGGTCATATGCCATGAAATGGCACCTGTTCAGTATATCGTGCGAAAGTCAACAGTTAGATCTAGTTAACTGCCCGGTTGGCCCAGGGCTGGAAATCCTTCAGGAACAATTCGCTGAAGAGTTGTCCCACTTTACCCTTCAGGTTTACCTGTAAACTATTGTGGCTTATCATGCTCCGCTTGCTGAACAATTGCTAGGGAGGAAACCCACTAGTGACACGTTTCCTCCGCGGCACATGGAGGCTTCAGGTGCGACCTAGAGTGCCTTTGTGGGACCTAGCCGTAGTTCTGGAGGCTCTGTCTAAGCCTCTCTTTGAGCCCTTGCCCAAGGTGCCCTTGAGATTTCTGACAGGTAGGACTGTCTTTCTAATGGTCATCTCATCTCTGAAAAGATTTGGGGACCTTCACACCCTTTCCATGACCCCCTCTTGTCGGGAGTTTACCGCAGGCATGGCCAGTGCCTTTCTCTACCCAAGGCTGATGTATTTCCCCAAGGTGCCCTCGGCTGCCCCACGACCAGTCGTTGTCCAGGCATTTTATCCTCCTCCTTTTCAGACCCCCATACAGAAGAAGCTTAAATGGGTGTGTCCAGTGCTCGCACAGAACTGCTACGGTCCATATAAGAAGGGTCTCCCTGCAGATAAACAGAACCTCAGCAGGTGGACTGTGGATGCTATCTCCTCCTCTTATAAATCCTCTGGTCTCCCCGCTCATTTTGGAGTCAGAGCTCACTCAACCCGGAGCATAGCAGCCTCTAAGGCCTTTTTCTCTGTAGTGTCTCCCCAGGACATTTGCAATGCTGCAGTCTGGTCTACCTCACTGACCTTTGTCAGGTCTGATAGCCTTGGCAATAGTGCCACTCTTGGCGCCTCTGTCCTTCGACCTAGCTGTGCCCATCTTTGGGATTGGTCAGTCTGGCTGTATTGTACTCTCAATTCCAGTGCGTTGTTGACACAGCTGCAGTTCCTGAAGGGAAACGTCTTCAGGTTACGTATGTAACCCTGGTTCCCTAAAGGGAACAAGATGCTGCGTCTCGGTGCCACACTCCCTGCATCCCTGCGAGCGCTTTCTTCACTTTTGAAGCTAGCGCCGTCTCCACTGCATGTGCTTTTGTAGCTTCCTGATCGTGAACGTCACCCCGCCGGTGATGACGTGCTTTTTCGCTAGACTGATTCCACACATGGTTCAGAGCGTGGTCACGCAGAACGTTCCCAAAGCGTTGTCGACGCAGCATCATGTTCCCTCAGGAGACCAGGCTTACATACGCAACCTAGAGACATTTGTCCACCACTAAAATTACCAGTATGATCAGATACAGCCTAAGTAAAACATCATGAAACATTGATTACTACACATCTCAACTGTGTCACTGAATGTTTTTGAAGCAAAATCCAAATCAGGAATGTGGTCAAAATCAGGCATAGGTCAGGTAAGATATAAACTAACAAAACTAGGTTAGAACAGGATTAAAAAGATCTATTAAACATGATTATGGCTTAGTGGATGTCAAAGAAACTATACTTAGTGGCATATCAGATATGTAATTGAGAGTTCCTTTTAAGGGTGTGTCTGTGTGTGTGTGTAGTTGGATGATTGCAACTGGAAACTGGAGCCACTCAGAAAATAGGACGTGCTGGATCAAGAATTATTCTATATGCAGATAAATACTTTCGAAGCCATATTGCATCATAAAGATTACATTTTTATATTAATATTGTTAACAAGTAATATGCAGGTTTAAGACAGATTTCTTTATCTCGATGTTCCCAACTCCTACTAAAGAAATGATTTTACCAAAAATGAAGATACAATTAAAACAATTGTTCAGACATTTCATAAAATGAATGTAACATTCTGGAAAACGGTGATGTTCTGGTATTCCTGCTCAGCACTCGTTCCTGGGATTGACTCAAGATTCATTGATATACAGTGAATTCATAAGGTCTGCTTGTATGTATATCATGTAGGGTTAGTCAAACAATCAATGTCCAAAACATACATACACTATATGGATAAAAGTATTAAGCTATCTTAATTTTCCAGCGATATGTTTTTCCCCAAACTGTTACCACAAAGTCAGGCACTACATCTTTTGATGTAGTAGCACTACTGTAGATTTTCCCTTTAACTTGGACTAGGAGACACAAACCTGTTCCAGCATGACAAAGCCCCTGTACACAAAGCCAGCTACATAAACATATGCTTTACATGGGTTGGAATAGAAGATCTCCTGCTACAGAAGTTTAAACTCAACCCAACTAAACACCTTTGAGTTGAACTGGAACGCTGACTGCGAGCACCAACTGGACCCCTCCTGGTGGTCGATGTCAGAGACCAGCACATTGGTGGTCCGTACGGACCAGCACATTGCAATCCCTCAGGTCTGGGAGAAAGTGTTTAAGAGCCAAAAAACATGGCCAGCATCTCCAGGCAGTTTATGTGCAATCTGGGATGGAGCTTGTTTCACCGACCTTGGGCGGCGCGGCCAGTCATGACCGCTCCAAATCCCGTGAAGGATGCATCCGTCGTTAGAATTACACAACAACAAGAAGCTCCCAGGATGGGGCACTGAGACAGTAACGCAGGTTCTATCCACATATCTAAGGCTCGAACATCTTGACGCCGGACTGCCAGAAGCTTTGATCAAAGTAATATCAACCAATCGTCAATATAGTTCCGAATGCAGATGCCCCGAAGCCTGAGCAGGGTCAAAGCTGCATCCGTGCATTTGTGAAGGTGCAGGGTGAGCGCGCCAGGCCGAAGGGGAAGACCCGATATTGGTAAGCTTCGCCCCTGAAAGCAAACCTCCTGTGAGCAGGAAGCGTGGGTATGTGGAAGTATGTGTCCTTTAGATCTATCGTGACAAACCGGTCCTCTGACCTGATCTGAGACACGACCTGCTTAGGAGTGAGCATTCTGAACCTGAGCCTCAAAAGTGAGTGGTTCAAGAAGCATAAATATGGAATCTCCCGATTTATCTGGGCTTGGGACCAGCACTAAGAGTGCACTGGCTTGTGTAACCCTAATGGCTGAGTTTTTGGTAGCACAAGGGTGACCTACACAATATCGATTTTAAATGTTATGACTCACTTATGTGTTTTATGTGTAGAAAATGAATTAGTAGGTGCTTAAAATTACAGGATGCAGCACCCTCTGGAGGTCTGGCATAGGATTGTCTGTGTCGGATGTAAGGAATCACAACCTTGGGGTTATGCTTTTACAGGAAAATAAGCAACAGGAAGCAGGTTGGGGTGAACCACTGTGAAGTTACTGTTAGTTACTGTAACAACATGCAAATGTTCATGTTCCTATGATTTTTTTTTTCTAATACATTGTACAAAAATGTACCACGCCACCAAATAAACACACATATGCTATAAAAATGCTAAAGTTTTCATCAATAGAAAACTTCTCCTGCCTAAGAAAATGCTTCAACCCCTTTTGACCGATCATAATCGAGAATTCAGTATCATTTAATATCTGGAAGCAGATGTTATGATGTGTGATACCATGTGATACCTGGTTGTACTGCACATTTATAATACTATTTCATTCCCTTCCCTCTGACACAGATGCACTTTTTTTTCCCTGTGCTGTGTGGATGCCAGAGGTGCCAGTTATTCATCGCTGCACTAGCAACAAAATGCGCTCAATTACCGAGGCCTAACAGGGTTTTTGCCGGCGCACATAGTCCACGGTTACTCGAAGGGAAACAAAATGCTCTGGCAATTCCATTAGCATTTTGGGCGCGTGCCAGCGGTGCTCTGCGTCATGTTCTATGGCGGTCAAATTGGCATTCAGAGTGATGCGGTGAAGGGGGCTAATTGCTTGAGTGCAGGGTTAGTCTGGTTTATCACGCGAGGCTCAATCACAAAGAGAGACAGCAAGCGAGATAGAGAGCAAGAGAGAGGGAGAGGAAGAGTGGGACGAGTCAGTGCATTGCGCTGGTCTCTGACACTACAGCTTTACAACACTCTGCGTGGATGTGCTGCTTGATCCAAAGGCTTTTGTATTAACATTTGGATTAATTTTTCCCACCTTACAAGCCAAAGTTTTAATTCACAAACTGCTTTAACAACATTTTGTTTTATGTTTTTCTTCCCCACGCTCTGACTGATTCTAAGGAAATTATACACAGCAATGGGTTGGTTCAATTACATGCAATGGAAATGGAAACCATTTTGTGCGGTCAAGTGTCCAGGGTTGCCAGATCTCTATAATAACCCCCTGGTAATGTTACTGTGTATGCTGGAATCACTAGGTGTGATGTGGCGTTACACCCTGAATGGAGATTTACACTTATCATTTACATAATAATTTACATCCAACTGGTCATGTATTAATAGCATTCACTTTATTTTCAAGTGATTGAGAGTTTGAGTCTCAGTGACGCACTGAATTAATTGCAATGACGCTAACCGATCATGAGGGTAAGGACAGGACAAGACCAAATTGTGGAAAAAATTTGTGTAATCCAACAAAATTTGAATTTATATTTGAAATTATATATAGCATTTGGCAACCTAACAACATATTGACAACTATTTGGGGTTCTTATCCAAACTGTTACTACAAACTTGAAGGCACACGAATATAGACGTCTCTGAAAGCAGTTGCATTAAATTTTTCCTTCACTTGAACTTGGAGATCCAAACCAGTTCCAGCATGACAATGCCCCTGTGCACAAAGCCAGCTCCATGCAGATATGCTTTTACATGGGTTGGAGTGGAAGAGCTCCGACCCTCAACCCTTTTGAACACCTTTAGGATGAGCATGAATGCTGACTGCACACCAGGCCTCCTTACTTCATCTACATCAGTACCTGACTTTACTAACACTGTTGTGGGTAAACAAATATTACACAAATCTCCACAAGAACACTCTAAATCTAGTGTAACATCTTCCCCGAAGAATGGACATTATTTTAACAGCAAATGGGGACTGAATGTGGAATGGGATGATAAAGAAAGTACAGGTAATGTGTCCACAAACAACTTCTGTCTATCTAGTGTGTCTGCGCATGCTAGTTTTTAGAAGGTGACATTAAATTTACAAGGATAAAGTATGTTACCAAATCATAGCACATAATTGAATAAGAATAATGTCATTTTAAAAACTTTACTTGGAAAGGAAAAAAGTAAGTTTTCTTTTTAAAGGTGTTTAGTGTTTCTTCAGAAAGATGTAGGCTAGAGACTCAGCCTTCAGGGCACTGAGTGGAAGTTGGTTTCACCATCTTAGTGGCAGATCACAGTCTTGTATCATGTATTTCTTGTACCCTCAGAGATGTTGGGTCCAATAGAGCATTGCTAGATGATCGGACAGTGCAGGTTGGGATAAGTCCTGGAAGCCAGTGAAGGGAGCATAGCAATGAACTTATATGCTTCCCTTATTCCAAAAATGCTTTGACTTTTTGACATTTCTTACCATGGGAAAAAAATCTCAATAGAAAGTACAGTACTAAATAAAACCAATAATGGCATATTATATTTGTTGGAATCGTTTTAAACTATAATATTACATTTAATTACTTTCCAAAATGCATAAAGCTTACTTGTAAACACAAGCCCACAGGCTAGAGCAAATCCCTCAGCGCTGAAGAGGCGTAATTTACAACGAGCACAAGAGGTCGATGTAGTCAGGTAAAGGGTTTCCATTGAGGTAAAATATCCCCCTGTGGCTTCTTTATCCTCAAAACAAATGGCACTCCTTCGAGCCAAGCCATTTCGCCTGGCCCATTTGTACTTCCGATAAATCATGCAAAGCCCCTCGTCTATGTCCGGAATAGCTCCTTTTAGATAGGAAGGTCAGAGGGGACATTCCAGGCCATAGGGGACAGCGGTGCAGTCTAAATTAAGATCCCAGCGGTGGTACAATCTCCGGTCTTGAGCACACTGCTTTTTTCTGTTTCCCTTTTTTTATCTTAAGGAAGAAAACATATAGAAATGCAGCATGACATTGCAGGATGTGACTTTCTGCCATGTCCTCATCTGTTTATAGAGCTAATGGAAAGCGCTACGAAGCGCCAAGGCAAGCCCCTGCTAGGGAGAAAGAGTCAGAGAGTGAAAGGTGATCTTTTTCATTCATCACCGCGAGGGTCACGTCAGTTCAAGTTCGCAGGCAGGGCCGCAGATCTGAGGCTTTACCCTGTATGGAGGCGCACACACACAGCCCTTCTTCTGGCTTTGCTATGTAAATAGAGGCGAAGTCTGTTGATGCTAAAGGTGGGGAGAGGAACATTTAATTCCTTTTTAGCTAGGAGGCTTTAATCGAGGCCTGGAACCTTTTTTAGAGTCCAAACTATCAAAGTAAGAATTTAATATTTGGAAAAAGAGAGCAACAATAATTCATGGAGTTTGATTAAAACATATTTGTTATGGTTTGCAAAAAAGTCATCTGGTCCAACTTTTCACTCATTCACTCGACTTTTCACTCATCATTCTTTTAATAGCTCTAACAGTAACCCAATTACCACATGTACCCTGTTGGCTAACAATACCTGTGGCTGTCGTTGGTAACCCAGGATTCAACCGATCTGTTACCCTCCCAATTTATCTGTGCTTGGGACTGGCAATAAAAGTGCACTGGTTTGTGCAACTCTAATGGCCGGGTTACAGAAGGTCTCTGGATGTAGTTGCGTAAGATTTTCCATTCACTTGAAGTAGGAGGCCCAAACCTGTTCCAGCATGACAATAACTCCAGCATTAAGCCAGCTCCATGAAGATATGCTTTACATAGGGTGGAGTGAAAGAACTTTAGTGACCTGCAATAGAGCTAAAAACCCTATTAAAGACTTGGGGATGAATTGGAACTCTGGCTGCACCCCAGGCCTCCTCACCTACATCAGTACCTGACTTTATGAGCACAAATCTACACCAGTACACTCTAAAATCTAGTGGAACATCTTCCCAGAAGAGTGGAGGTTATTCTAACGGCAAACAGGGACTAAATGTGGGCTATATATAGTATTTTTTTTTTTTTTTTTAAATACCACAAAACAGCAGGCTTAATGATATTTTTCTTTCATGCTTGAAAATTACTACTACTACTAATAATAATAATAATAATTTTTTTTAAATGTTAAATATCTTTTATTGGCATTATATACATGGAATTTTTGCAATTAGTTCATACCTAAATTCTGTTTAGACTAAAGATTAATCTCAAAACCCCATCAACACCTCCAGCACAAAAGAAGCCAATCACATCCTGCACTGCACTGCAGTGGAGCCACACAGGGTCAACCTCTGGCCACAAAGGACCCTGCACTACTATGAGTTTGCCTCCTGGTGGAGCTGCAGACCTTAAACTTCTCTCAAATTGTCCCTGAACTGTACATCTCCAACACTCCTGGTGAGCTTTACTGTACAAACATCTGAAACGACCAAGAAAAAAAAACTTGCACAAAAAAGTCATAGCACTAAGAGTCTCCGTTCAGGTTAGGCATGTGAGCTAATTAACGCTGCAAGTAAATGAAAAAGAAGCGCAGGAGAAGCGATTGGAGCAGGACAACAGATTGCATCCGAGGCGGACGCTGCATTAGGGTCATTAGAGTGGCCCTAATAAGACAGTGTCCATTTAGTCATAAGGCCATTATTGCAAATAGTGCTAATTAGGCTTCAAGCGAAGTGACGAGGTTGTTTGCGGGAAGGGCGCAGGGGAAGCTTGGGGTCTTTGATTACAGTGGGATCAACATTTGCGCCACAGTAATGATACTGCTCTCTCTCTCTCTCTCTCTCTCTCTCTCTCTCTCTCTCTCTCTCTCTCTCTCTCTCTCTCTCTCTCTCTCTCTCTCTCTCCTGTTACAGACAGAGCTGAATCAATACAGCGTTCTTCATCCTGAGCTCAGGCCTGACCTTGGCAGCCTTTTGTCTCCCTTTCAGGGGCAGAGAGTGTGCACATGCAGCAGCCAAAAGAAAACACAGGTCCTCGGGAAGCCTTTCCACGCTGAGAAAACTAAAAAAAAAAAACACACAGCTCATTAAGAGTCTAATAAGTCATGTTTATTGGGTTTTCATATCAATGGCTAATGAACTGACATACGGCTCTGGGTTTGCGTACCGAATCAAGGCATCCAACGATGACAAACCAAGAACAAGTTTTGTTTAATGAAATGCGGGAGGAAAAGCAGTGACACCACAGCACTGTAGCTAACAATTGTGTTTCTTTATTCAAAATGGCGTCTTTTTTATATTTGTTTGTAGTTACTTTAAGGTTGAATGCTGTCAAGACAAGATAGTTCCCTGTTATTACAGCAATATTCGTCCCTTTTCTTTTTCATTTGTCTTATCATTAATAATGTCCTCACTATGGGTGACCTTAAACAGACCTCAATAAAAATTCAACAAGGAATCTCACATTTTCGTGTTATGAAACGAGGATGGTGCCATTTTGGTTAAATGGGGGTCGGGGGCTGATGTCCGATTTCACATATCGTTGTAATGTTGTAAATAAAATACACCCCACTAATACACTACACTAATATTGTTCTCTCCGTTTTGGCCTTCCGTCCACACTGAAAACAGCATTTTTAGTCAACGAAAGCGTAGCTTTTAAAAAAAAGCTTTACAAAGTGGATCAATTTGAAAATACCGTTTTTGTGTCACAGTTTGAACTGTGAAACGAAGGCTTGCGTAAACGGACGTTTTTAGTCATGTGACTTGACTTTCCTCGACATTGCCGCTGCGTTTCAAAGAGGCGGAAATTGAATAAACGCAAGGCGGAAACGCCACAGGCCGAGACGTTTTCGGAAAACGATTAAAAACGAGTTTTTTAGACAAAAACGCAATTTACTGTAGACATAACCTAGGTCCCCTGGTGGTCTAGTGGTTAGGATCTCTCTCTCTCACCGCTGCGGCCCGGGTTCGATCCCCGGTCAGGGAACCAACCCCAGCCATTAGGGTTGCACAAGCCTTAGTGCCGGTCCCAAGCCTGGATAAATGGGGAGGGTTGCGTTAGGAAGGGCATCCAGCGTAAAAACGTGCCAAATCAAACATGCGGAGGATCCGCTTTGGCAACCCAAAATGGGAGAAGCCGAAAGAAAGTTACTGTAGACATAACCTAGAACAGCTTCAGAGCACTGACACTGGAGACTCCATCCAAGAAAAAGAATCAGGTAAACAAATTTTCATCATTTAAACATACAAAAAGTCCCTGTGTAGGTTGTTGGCATGGACACCATAACACTAACACGGTTGAAGCTGCTACAATAGAAAATGAATCAATCCGCTTCCGGCCAATCAGATTCAAGAATCCAGCATCGCTTCGGTAGCTGTGGTCAATTTTCTCCAGTCCATTATAGATGCAGGTCACCAGATAAACTCACTCTGACCTACATGCCCTTGTCTCAAATGGCAACAAGATCATATCGTGTTAATATTAATAGTGAGAGAAGAAAAAAAAACATTTCCACACGCAGAGGTTGTGCTCCTTCCCAGAAAGTGTTTGATTAGTGTTTTAGCCTGTGAGCAGTGATTCAGCTTGTGCACCGAGACGCCGCCACTTGCCAATCACATGGAAAGGTCGTCGGCTGGACTTTTCCCTAATGAGGTCCAGGTGGAACGGCGGCTAATCAGGTCACCTTTAAAAAGCTCCTCGTTCAGAGCTCAGGTCACTGCGAAGAAAACACAGAACGTCCTTTTTTTCACAAGCACACGCAGGTCGTGGATTGCAGGAGAGCGGGGGAAAGGAAAAAAGTGGAACGGAAAGAAAAACGCAAGCCAAGGAATGTAATGTATTAGGAGAGGTGGGGAAAAAGCTGCAACGCATTCAAATAGAAAATGACAAGAATATTAATTTATGGAGCATAAAGAAATTGTGGAAAAGAAAAATAATGGGACATGACAGAACAGAATGTAAAGGAATGGATCTGAAAGAAACAGGAACGCAACAGAAAAGGTAAGGAATGAAAAAAACTACATTTAATGGAACAGGAATGGAAAAATGTTATCAAATGTAATAGTGGAATGTGGAAAAATAGATGGTGTAAATGTACAGACTGTTATGGAACAGAATGCGAATGGAGAGACTAAAGTTACAGAATGTACAGGAAGAGACAGTGTAAAGGAAGATAAGATGTAAATGTACAGACATTGTAAAAGAAGAGACAGTGTAAAGGAAGATAAGATGTAAATGTACAGACATTGTAAAAGAAGAGACAGTGTAAAGAAAGATCTTATTGTACAGACAGTGTAAAGGAAGAGACGGTGTAAAGTTAGAGAATGTAAAGGAAGACAGAAGAAAGTAAGACACTCAAGTTACAGAATGTAAAGAAGGAAACAGTGTAAAAGAAGATATCAAAAAAACTGTAAAGGAAGAGAAGATGCAAATGTACAGACAGTGTAAAAGAAGAAACAGTGTAAAGTTACAGAATGTAAAGAAAGAGACAGTGTAAAGGAAGAGATCTAATGGTACAGACAGTGTAAAGGAAGAGACGGTGTAAAGTTACAGAATGTGAAGGAAGAGACAGTGTAACGTTACAGAATGTAAAGAAAGAGACGGTGTAAAGGATTACAGCGAAAGATGGTGTAAAGATGCACAATGTAAAGCAAGGGATGGTGTAACGGAAGAGCCGGTATAAGAAGGTACACCAAGTAAAGGAAACGATGGTATAAAGAACATAATATAAAGAAAGAGAGCAAAAGATGGTGTACAAGAAGAGAATGTTAAAGAAAAGACTGTAAAAAGAAACAGAGTGTCAAGGTGCATAATGTAAACGAACAGAATGTAAAAGAAGGGAACGAACTGTAAATGAACAGCTTTGTAAAGTAGTAAAAGGAAACTATGAAATTTCTGCACAACACATGCATGACCCTTAATATGAAACAATGTCAATATCAAAATGACTTAACTGAACCTACATGCAGTCACCAATCCTAATACACATTAAAACAAATCACAACATAGAAAACACCTCTTTATTCAGACATGCAGCTCAAAATCAGATTTTAGATTGCAGTATTTTGGCAGTCGGTTTCATCCACAGTGACAAAAACACAGTACATCATAACAACAAAAAAAAATAATAATAATAATAATTCATTACAACAAACTTTTCAGTGGAGGAAAAACTGATTTTATTACATCATGTGTGTGTGTGTGTGTGTACTGCAACACAAACTTTCATTAACAAAACAAAAAAGTCGCCAAGTCAAACAAAAACACATTTATTAGCGCTAAAGTTAAAATAGAGAAGAAAAAAAAATATGAGCAGTGAAATAACATGCAGGATTCAGACAGCAACACTTTCACATCTTCCTCTTCTGGGTGCTGATGTATAACACTGCAAAAAAGAAAACTAGATGACTAAGAAAATGATTTAAACAAGAAAAAAAATTACACATTACACAGTGTGGTGTGTGTGTGTGTGTGTAATATATATATTACACACACACACACACACACCACACTGTGTAATGTGTGTGTGTGTGTGTGTGTAATATATATTTTATCACTACATACCGTTGTTTCCTCTGAGAAATGCATCTCCATATTTATTCTTCAACTGCCCGTTGACGTACTCCTCGGTCTGCTCCACTGCGATGTTCATGTAGCCGTCGAGGCACGCCAAAACACCTGGAAACCGGCGCGGGGAAAGTGAGGGAAAAAAAGACAAAATCGACTGTATTTTCAACTGAGTGATCAACTGATACAAAATCAATACAGTTGTGAGTTCGCTGTTAATCGTTTTTTCCCCAGAGAACACCAAAGGTGATATACTCCTCACTTATCATCAGAGGCTTACAGCATGGGTGACTGATTTGTGCTCATTTAATCTTTTGTGATGGCATTTCATCCAAACCCGTCGCTCCTGCCGCTGTTCTAGAAGATCCAACATTTACATCGGAGATGCTTTAAATGTCAAACATTCCTAAACGCTGTGCTTCAACATTTAATCTGTCGTCCTCATCCTCCTCACATGCACATCACATGGCTGTTTATTAGAACACCCTCCTCCTCTTTTATAACACTCAAGTCACTCATTTATTATAGATTTATAAATACATATCTATAGATGCACAGACAGAATCTCGCAAAAGAGAGTACACCCCTCACATTTCAGCAACTATTTTATTATACAGTAATGTGAAAAAGTGTTGGTCCTGATTTCTTTTTTTTTTTGCATGTTTGTCACACTTTAATGTTTCAGATCATCAAACTAAATTAAATATTAGTAAAAGATAACACAACATGCAGTTTTTAAATGAAGGTTTTTATTATTGAGGGAAAACAAAACCCAAAACTACATGGCCCTGTGTGAAAAAGTGTTTGCCCCCTGTTAAAACTGTGGTTTATCACACCCGAGTTGAATTTCTCTCGACACACCCAGGCCTGTTTACTGCCACACCTGTTCACAATAAATACATCTCTTAAATAGGACCTGCCTGACAAAGTGAAATAGACCGAAAGATCCTCAAAATCTAGACACCGTGCCGAGATCCAAAGAAATTCAGAAACAAATGAGAAAAAAGTAATTTAGATCCATCAGTCTGGAAAAGGTTATTAAGGCATTTCTAAAGCTTTGGGACTCCAGCAAACCACAGTGAAAGCCATTATTCAACACATGGAACAGTGGAGAACCTTCCCCAGGAGTGGCCGGCCGACCAAAATTACCCCAAGAGCACAGCAACGACCCATCCAAGAGTTCACAAAAGACCCCACAACAACATCCAAAGACCTGCAGGCCTTACTTGCCTCAGTTAAGGTCAGTGTTCATGACTCCACCATAAGAAAGAGACGGCAAAAAAGTTCCAAGAGGAAAACTGCTGCTGAGCAAAAAGAACAAACGTCTCAGTTTTGCCAGAAAACATCTTTATGATCCCCAAGACTTTTGGGAAAATACTCTGTGGACTGACGAGACAAAAGTTGAACTTTTTGGAAGGTGTGTGTCCCGTTACGTCTGGCGTAAAAGTAACACCGCATTTCAGAAAAACAACATCATACCAACAGTAAAATCTGGTGGTGGTAGTGTGATGGTCTGGGGCTGTTTTGCTGCTTCAGGAACTGGAAGACTTGCTGTGATAAATGGAACCATGAATTCTGCTGTTTGCCAAAAAATCCTGAAGGAGAATGTCCGGCCATCCGTTCATGACCTCAAGCTTAAGCAAACTTTGGTTCTGCAGCAGGACAATGATCCAAAACACACCAGCAAGTCCACCTCTGAATGACTGAAGAAAAACTAAATGAAGACTTTGGAGCGGCCCAGTCAAAGTCCTGACCTAAATCCTTTTGAGATGCTGTGGCATGACCTTAAAAAGGCGTTTCATGTTCAAAAACCCTCCAATGTGGCTAAATTACAACAATTCTGCATAGACGAGTGAAGCAAAATTCCTCCACAGCGCCGTAACAGACCCAGTGAAAGTTATCGCAAACGCTTGATTGCAGTTGTTGCTGCTAAGAGTGGCCCAACCAGTTATTAGGTAAAAGGGGGTAAACACTTTTTCACATAGGGACATGTAGTTTTAGATTTTGTTTTCCCTCAATAATAAAAACCCTTTATTTAAAAACTGCATGTTGTGTTCACTTGTGTTATCTTTTAATAATATTTAAATTAGTTTGATGATCTGAAACATTAAAGTGCGACAAACATGCAAAAAAAAAAAAAATTAGGAAACACTTTTACACCACTGTATCTTCTCAAGGTACAATACCATAGAAATTAAACTTGGATATATTGTAGGAGTCGTCAATATGCAGCTTGTATATCAGTACATATTTACTGTCCGCTTAAAACAACTCGACATACAACAATTATTGTCTAAATACACTCTAAGTGATAACAGCTGTACATCATGCAAAGCCACGGCTTGTTCATGTTCATGTTTTTGTCTGCTTGACAGAACCATACAAATTTGTATGTCCTGTATTATATCAGTTTAAATTTGGTACTTTGAGTACCATTCTTTCAGAGTTGTGGAAGCCAGGCTGAGAGAAGAGGTGAACATCTGTGAGCAGCAGTATGGTTTCATGCCGAGGAAGAGCACCACAGACGCATTATTTGCTTTGAGAATGTTGGAGAAGTATAGAGAAGGTCAGAAGGAGTTGCATTGTGTGTTTGTGGATTTAGAGAAAGCATACGACAGGGTGCAGAGAGAGGAGTTGTGGTATTGTATGGGGAAGTCTGTTGTGTGAGATGTATGTGAGGGTGGTGCAGGACATGTATGAGGACAGTGTGACAGCAGTGAAGTGTGCAGTAGGAACAACAGACTGGTTCATGGTGGAGGTTAGACTGCATCAAGGATCGACTCTAAGGCCCATCCTGTTTTGCAGTGGTGATGGACAGGTTGACGGACAAGCCAAGGTCATACAGTGGTTTTCCAAGACGGGTTCCACTTGGAACAGGCCTTGCAAGCGTATTTCGAAAAAGCTGAGTCCTTGTGCTGAGTCCTTGAAGCTGCTTCAAAAAACAGATGCATGTGTGCTGCAGCTTTGCTATAGAGGTTGCAGAAGTGGAAGGTCCATTTGTCAGTGTTCAAACAGGCACACACTACAAAGCGGTTTGCAGGCCGTCGTCCCAGAACGAGCCTCTTCTAAAGCTGGCTCACAAGAAAGCCTGCAAAAAGTTTGCTAAAGACAACCTGTCCAAGAGCATGAATTACTGGAACCATGTCCTGTGATCTGATGAGACTTGAGAAGATAAACTTGTTAGGATCAGATGGTGTCCAGCATGTGTGGTGACGCCCTGGTGAGGAGAACCAAGAAAAGTGTCTTGCCTACAGTCAATCATGGTGGTGGTAGCATCATGGGCTGGGGCTGCATGAGCGCTGCTGGTACTGGGGAGCTGCGGTTCATTGAAGCAAACATGGATTCCAACATGTCCTGTGACATTCTGAAGCAGAACTTGCCCCCCTCCCTTTAAAAACTGGTCCAACATGACAACGTCTCCAAACACACCACTTAGATGACAACCTACTTGCTGAAGGTGATGGAGTGGCCAAGTATGTCTCCAGACCTAAACCCTATTGAGCACCTGTTAGGCATCGTCAAATGGAAGGTGGAAAAGCGCCATGCGTGTAACCTCAGTTTTGACATGTTCACTGAGGGTGTACCAGTAATGGCTGTACAGTGCATCCAAAACGTATTCACTTCACTTTTTCCACATTTTATGTTACAGTCTTATTCCAAAAAGAATTAAATGTATATATAATCAAAATGTTCATAACTATTTATACCCTTTGCCATGACACACAAAATTGAGCTCAGGTGCATCCAGTTTCCACTGTTCCACTGGTAAATTCAGTTGATTGGACATGATTTGGAAAGGCACACACCTGTCTATATAACCTCCCACAGTTAACAGTGCATGTCAGAGTACAAACCAAGTTCCAAAACATTTGTATTGTATTGTGATCTGGGGAATGGTACAGAAAAATGTCTGCAGCATTGAAGGTCCCAATGAGCACAGTGGCCGCAATCGTCTGTAAATAGAAGAAGTTTGGAACCACCAGGACTCTTCCTAGAGTGGAGCCGCCTGTCCAAACTAAGCGATCGGGGGAGAAGCACCTTTGTCAGGGAAGGTGACCAAGAACCCGGTGGTCACTCTGAAAGCGCTGCAGTGTTTCTCTGTGGAGAGAGGAGAACCTTCCAGAAGAACAACCATCTCTGCAGCATTCCACCAATCAGGCATATATGGTAAAGTGGCAAGGCAGAAGCCACTCCTCAGTAAAAGGCACCTGAAGGACTCTCAGACTTTAAGAAACAAAAATGTAACTCTTTGGTCTGAATGGCCTGCGTCATGTCTGGATGAAACCAGGCACCGCTTATCACCTGGCCAATACCATCCCTACAGTGAAGCATGGTGGTGGAAGTATCATGCTATGGGGATGTTTTTTTGCAGCAGCAGCAGGAACTGGGAGACTGCTCAGGATTGAGGGAAAGATAATTGCAGCAATGTACAGAAACATCCTTGATGAAAACCTGCTTCAGAGCACTCTGGACCTCAGACTGGGGGAACTTGTCATTATGTGGTTTTGTTTGTAGAATGTTGTGGAAAATAATGAATTTAATCCATTTTGGAATGAAGATGTAACATAAAAGGTGGAAAATAGATGAAGCGATGTGGGTACTTTTCGGATGCACGGAATGTTGAGTAATTTTTAGAGGACAGTAAATCTGTACTGATATACAAGCTGCACATTGACTACTATAAAATATATCCAAGTGTAAGTTCTATAGTATTGTCCCTCGATAAGATGGTTGCTGAAATGTGAGGGGTGTACTCAGGGGTGGAGATGAGGATAGATGGATGGATAATGTATTTAAGATCTACAGGTATAAGGGAAATTTAGAACATGTGCAGAATGTGTGCAAGGCACAATACATGTAAAATAAGAGGTATATTTATCGCATCATACTGCAGTGTTCTTTAGATTTTCCAAGCTCAGGATTATAGGGTTGTAAAAACAACATTTCATGCCAGTGTGTCAGGTGTAATGCTTATAAAGATTTCCTTTAGAGCATCCAGAGATGCTCAGGGCTTCTTCACCTCTGTAATCCACTCCAGAGTTGAGCTTCACTACGACCGGCCGTCCGATGATCTGCTTCAGGAAGTCGCTTGGGGTCTGTTTGCGTACACTCATTTTTCACTGCATGGAGATAAAACCAGAACCGATTCACACATGGTGCATTACACAATGCAGTAGTTTACATACTGTACAATCACTAGTGTGTGGAGTGAGTAACAATACTGCATCATCTAATTTTATAATTATCACTTTTATAATAAATCTTTAGCAACATTAAGAGGAAATAAAATTATTATAATGATCTGACTGTTTGGTGGCTTCTACAACTGTTGTGTTCAATTCAGCACGCTAAAAATCTCTTATTCATACCTATTTTCCGGCAAAACCATTATTCTGCCACATGATTGGTCGGTTTTCCTACACTCGCGCAGCGCTCCGCCAATCATATGTGCGGAAATCTTAAAACCGGAAGCGGCCGTTTGCCGGAATACAGGTAGGACATTAAAAAAAATCTCTAACCTTACCTAATTGCAAAAACGATTCCGCTACAAAGATAGAATGTATACATGTGACTGCAAGTATAGCTGTGGAAATAATTTTGCTTCTAAAAATCATAATACAAGGTACCTAAGCGGTAAGAGTTTATAATACTCACCTCTGTAGCTAGGCTAGCTCCTGCGTATCCGGTACGTCTCGATGAAATGAGGTGCTGACCGCCTGCGGCCAATCAGCTATCAGGATAAAAATGGAGGAACGGAAGCCGACGCCGGACATAATACAGAACGCGTTTTATATAAACATGGCTGAAGAAGTATTGCTCACTATTGTAGTACTGTAGTGCCACATCTCAGAGTGTGTGCTGTGTGTCATAAATTATGCAGTTAAAACTGGCATTGCTATTCAGTATACATATACTAAATAATTCAAAGGAAACATTTAAATGATGGCTTCAGGACTGTGCCCTTGTAACTCTTAATTAAACTCTATTTGTATTCATTTCCACAACTGAAAACATGAAAGCATTTATTCAGAAATGTATTAAACAGTGGCGGGTTGTACGGTTCACAACTAGACCTTCAGTGTTGTCCTATCTGAGTTAATCCACCTCTTAATACCATCATTGTGAGGCCACGTCTAAAGAAACTATCGACATCATAGAAAAACGCAGTAGAACAGAGCGCTGCATCACAGACAGGAATCTCATACAGTGAGAATGAATGTTATTACTAAAGCCAGAGACCCAAATGAACACAATTCAACACGTCTCCTTTCACTGCAGCCCAGCTGCACCTTCTGCATACATCTCTAGCAGAAGCATCCATTTTAACCTCATAAAATGACTCCATGCAATTTTCCACATTACAGTTTTTCTGTGAATTTGAAATGAAGGCAATTTGTGTGCAAATTCTATAGAAAAGAAAACGCAAACCTATAAACGGTTCATGAAAAATGTTTGTTTTTCAAACTGTTTTCCTCACAATGTCCAGCTTTTCTTGAAAAGTCCGTCCTGAAAATGTCTTCGTAAGTGTATCTGCAACCATAGCATCAGCATTAACAGCATTAATCTCTTCAGCTGTTTGAGCTACAGGATCTCGTCTGTTGAATCGGACCACACGGTCCAGCCTTCGCTCCCCACCGGCATCAATGAGCCTCGGGCGCCCACGACTTTGTCGCCGGTTCACCACTGTTCCTTCTTTGTAGCACTTTTGATAGATTCTGACCACTGCAGACCAGGAACATCCCACAAGAGCTGCAGTTTTGGAGATGCTCTGACCCAGACGTCTAGACATCACAATTTGGCCCTCGTCAAATCTTGCTCAAATCCTTACACCAGATTTTCCTACTTCTAACATCAAGTTTGAGGACAAAATGTTCACTTGCTGCCTAATATATGTAACACATTAACAGGTGCCATGGTGAAGTACATATCATTAAAAAACATCTTATTTCAAAGACGACTTTTATTGTGGAAAACGGATGTTTAAAGTATGAGATTCGAACGGATTCAAACATAACAACAATTTGAAAAGAATTTCATAATCATATTTTAAGCACAGTTATAGTGTATATTGTTATTTATATGAAACAGGGACATACAATGTGAAGAACATTTTCCCTATGTTTATAACATTTCTTAACTTTTATTCAATGGTTCTGAACTGATAGGTCGTAACTTGGTCGTCTGTTATTGGGGGAAAAAAGGGAAATTTGCTAAATAATGAGAAAATGATTAAACATAAGAAAAAGCGTAGAAAAATATGGCTTAGCGGTTGCACATTTGCTTCGCACCTCGTCCTGTGTGCATGGAGTTTTTAAGTTCTCTCTATGTTTTGAGGGTTCCTCAGGTCCTCAGGTTTCCACTGCCAGTTTAACAATGTATGTGCGCTGTAGAATAGTTGTCTCTCATAAGGCTTGTTGATAACTATTACTAAAGTTATCATTCATATGAAATAGGAACTCCTCAGGAAATCGTGCCGCAACTGGCCTGCTCATTAGAATCAGATTTAGAATCCCTTTTATTGCCAGGTGCCATGGGTAACATGTACAAGAAGTTTGTCACAGGCTTAAGACGTTGAACTTCTGATCAGAAGGTCGCAGGTTTGATTCCCACATTTTGAATCACCACAAAGCTGCCAGTTAAAGGCCCTTAACCCTCAACTGCGTAGCTGTATGAATGAGATAAGTCACTCTGGATAAGGGCTTCTGCTCAATGCTGTAAATGTAATGTAAATGTCATGATGTGCTGTTGCTATAAAAATATACAAAAATTTAAAAACTAGAAAAAAGAAAATAATATATAAGAATAAAGACTTTGACTATACAATTTGTGCAGGGTATGTAAAAGTAAGATAATATTTACTGAATCCATCCAAAGGTCTTGGTTGTTGGTTGCATTAGTGTATAAAACGCCTATAAAACGATAGTGTGGAGTTTATAGTGGCAGATAAAGAATAGTTTATGGTTTAGTAGGGGTACATTTATGTGGACAATGAAAATTAAACTAACTAAAATTTAATGCAATTGAATATACACTTTTATATGAATATGATAAACAGCTTTATTGATGTCTCATGTAAAATTTTGTAACATCTACTTTATATCCCTGATTGTAAATTTAATATTTAAACTTACAAGTCCAAATTATGGAGTCACCTCCCACAAGAAAAAATCTAAAATATACAAAGTTTTATGCTTTTTTGTCAAAATGTTTTGTTCCTAGACATTTACATACTAGGTCTTTTCATCGCATGGAGAAAAATCTCTATGTGAGTGCTTGTCGATGAGGTGTTACCTTAAAAATTTTTTTTTTTTTTTTTTTACCTTTAATTAGAGGTTCTAGAGGATGTAGTGTACCTGTCTACCCATGGTACATAATTGGACCTTTAGGAGTACTATTATAAATTTTTTTCTGGGGAGCAGAATTTCCTGCGGAAAATATCCTGCTTGTTCTGATCGAGCTGGTGAAACTGGTAGAGTGTTTTTGAAAATGTGTAAGGCATTTAAGACTTGACAAAATTCTTCAATAAGCCAATCCCTGGACCACCGGGTGCGAGTTGGGAATGCACACGAAATTGACCATTTCAGGGCACCATGCACATACATATTCACCCCTGTGGGCAAATGATCATAACAGTTCATCCTCTGATGTGTTTCTGGAAAGTCGGAGGAAACCCGAGAACCTGAAGGAAACCTGTATGTTAAATTCCACACACAGAGTGCACAAATAAATACATGTTTGAAATGATCCAGCTGCTTCACTTTCATGTGAGATGTTAAAAAAATGCCTTGTCAGAAACAGTTTCCTTTTTTGTCCCAACAATTACCAGTAAGGTCTACCAGTTTTTCCTGCTCGGTGGTCTGTGTTTTGTCAGGTGGTAACTGGTCATGCTACGCTGGATTCTTCAGCCGGGTTGTAAGGCTATGCTTCACCGCTTTTGTTCCTAGTGCTAATGAGGCTCTGAATATGCTGTTGAATTGTGTTGTTCTTGTCGGACAGACCAACGACCCGGGTGTCCGTTTCTTTCACGTTGTCTGATCTTGCGAACCAGGCCGTCCCTTAGCCATAACGCCTAGCCTGCTGACAATTAAACTGAAGCTGCGCTCTGCCCGCATGGTGAGGATCAGCCACAGACAGCACCACAGGTGCCACCCCAGGGGTCGCTTTTCTGAACTAAGCCACCGCCACGTCTCTTTTCTCTTCTCTGGTCCTCCCATCTGCGTCTGTTCATCTGTGAAGAAGACCCGATGCCAGAACAAGTTCACCACAGACTTGTAGGTGTGATGTCTATGAACACGAGATGAACACAGCATCTGAAACAAGCTCTCACTCCAAGGGTGACCAGACCTCAGAAGATTTATTTGTCTTGCCAGTCTGGAGCGGCTTTAACCCAGAGTGACTGGCACATTGGCACCGAATAGCCTGTGTGAAGCGTGCCAACAGCATCGCGTTCAAGACGTTATGAGATGCCGAGAAACTGACAAAACGAGGCCTATTTTCATGCAGTGACCTAAACCTCTCCATTGAAGTTTTTTTTAAGGTGACCTGATTAACTGTTGTTCCACCTGGACCTCATTAGGGGAAAATCCCAAGCTGTGACCTTTCGTCTGCATGGCACGTCACAATGTCCCTGTGAACAAGACATATCGCTTATAATAAATATCTGTAAGGATACACAGCCTTTAGCTTCAGTACAATGTGGTAACACACGTAAATAAAATGCTAATGGGAAATAAATGTTGTTTATGCAAGCTAGATTTTCTACATGAACCCAGATAATGTTTTTTTATCCCTGGTCCATCAGTAGAAGATCTTCATCCTGCAGTCATACATAGATATAATACACAATCTTACAAAATGTTATGCAAAGTGAGTTCAAGTCAAACCCGGACTTTTAATTTTACAGGTGAAACAAACGATGCTAACGTTTCGGAATTATGGCATAAAACCTTGCAGATATCTACAGAAGACGCTCAGCAGCAGTAAGACATCTGAATGGTGTAATCATTTCAAAGACGGCCGTACGTCATTTAGTGACGATCCCATGGTGGTCGTGGTGGTTTCCTGATGACGAAGTGAAGCAGGCTATCCTAGGATGGTTCAGGCATACTGACAAATTTTTCTATGCCAAATCTTTCCAGGCATTAGATAAATGCTGGGATAAGTGTATAAATATAGCAGGGGAGAATGACAACTTCTTGAAATTAGTCATTGTTCAAAAGTCCCTGTTTGACTTGAACGCCACTCATTGCGCCATACTAATGTCATATTAATATTTATCTGTCTACTATCACAATGCTATAGCTATATGTTAATTTTCCTATGAGGTATTAGTAAATATTAGTTTATAATTACATTCTTTTTATTGGCCTTATCCCATTTTAAACAAACAGAAATAAAAGGGTCCCTTCAGGATTCTATTTTATGCATTAATGTGACTGGAAAACCAATTGAAAATGTCTGATATTTTATTGAACTCCTTCCATCCATCCAAAGGTTGAATGCAGAAATCTTACAAACTTGGAGACTTGATCAATCATAAAGATCCAAATAAAGAAAATACAGATTCAAGAATTCATTGTCATATGTACATGCTTTTACAATACACATTAAAACTCCTGATCTATGTATACTTCTAGCAGCATTTGGAATAAATTGAATGGAATCCTATCAAATTTACAAAGATAGTGGATTTCAGATTTACAGTGTTTATGTTATAATAGTAAATGCTGGCTCAAGCCCTATTGAGAAAAATCATACATTCACAAAAAGGCAGTCATGTTTTAATATTATTCCAGCAGTAATAATTGGGAGTGTGTGAGTTCAGATTCTTGGTCTACCACAGAGCCAAGTCTGGGCCCATGAACAAAACCTTTAACATTCGTGTTCTTATGTCTGTACTGCATTCGATCTTACTTGTAAGTTGACTTGAATGAAAGCACGGGTCACTGGAATAAGACTGAGTGTTAAGTGCTGTAAGAGAGTCTTAGAAATAAAAACAAAAGCATGGTATTTTCAATTTAGCTCAATCTGCCTCAGCAATAATGAAATACAATTCCATTTCAATGGTTCAGTTTCAATGATTTACATAAATTCATATGGATTTTTCCACCATAAATAAAATTAATTTTCTTTTTTTTAAAACTTGTTCTTTAAAATGAATTTTTTTTTCAATTATCCTAATTATTATTATGTTCCATTCAAAGTGCTAACAGTTAAACTATTAAAGCTCCTATACGATTCAGTTAAATCTATTTATATAGAGAATTAACCAATGGACATTGTCATAAAGCAGCTTCACTGAAATAAATTGTATACATTTAAATTCATGAATTAGTCCCTTTACGTTAATCCTTAATTAGCCATCCAGTGGTGACGGTAGCAAGCAGAAACCTCCTGAGATAATATATGAGACCTTGGAAACTTAAAAGGGAATTCATCATACCTTTGGTGGGTTTTTTGAAAATCAATATGCCAAGCTCTTTGAGTCACAGTTCAAGGTATCGCACAGAATTTACATCAAAAAAACGACTTTCTTTCCCTTCCTTCTTTCTTCCTTGCACACATGCACATTATACGGAATGACCTGCTTAAAAGCTAATGGCTATGACCACTAATCTGTTCTCAATAGCTAGCGAAGGTGACCTCTCGTCTCTTTTTTACATGGGGAGTGTATTTTTTTATAGATCGCAAACATTTTTCTAGTGGAACTCTACTGATACTGATGAGTTGTTTTTCGAAGCTTTGCACATTACAACAGTGCTAGAAGGTTGAGTGGATTTACTTCTGAATACTACACAACATTCTTGGTGTAATCAGGTAAATTGGCTGGATTTCTACTATGCAGCTCTGAGATTGTCATAGGAACAACTCACTTATCAGGGTCATACATTGATCAAGCAGTCAAGAGTTGTTCTCACCAAGAAATGGTGTCCCAGATACGGCAATGAATTTAGCTAGGTGCAGATGTTCACCCCGGTACCAAGTCAACACATTTGTGGGTCTCCCTAAAGCAGCAACTGGGACAAGATGCACTGGACCGTTCTTCCTCTACGACTATACTTCCCATGGTGTACAGAATATAGCAACTAGGCCACAGAGTCCTGCTCATGGTCCTGACCTTAGTAACCTTGCCAACTTTGTCCCTTATTTGCTGTTTCAAAATAACATCCCCCCAGACTTTGGCTCTTTAGTCAGGTGACATACTGTATGCCAGAGGGTTTGGCTCCTGATGCTGAATTGCAGTCCAGGAAACCCACCTGAGCACAAAGGCCCTAGTACACAGATCTTGTATGCACTTAGATGAAGGCTTCTTAATCATCATCATCACTATACACACATAATACACACACCATCATCTGTGTTAAAAGTGGAAGTGCCAGTACCTATTCCAACTAATGCAAAATTGACATTTTGCCATCTGCAATTATAAGAAACCAGGGTTCCCACCTTTTCCCTGGAGAAACTTGCCATTTCGGTTAACTTGCCATTTCGGTTAAAGGGCAAGTCTTGCCAAAATGTAATCTAATTAACTGATGTTACAGTGTTCCATAGCCAAGGGAAAATGGATGGTAACCATTCTATCCTCTGATAGATTATGCTGCTACCTGAGCATCACAATCGAGGTCCAGGCTTTTCAGGTCCAGGGTAGTGGCATTCAGTGGTGGACACTAGCAAAGTAAATGTAATTCGTTACTGAACTTAAGTAGCTTTTTCATGTATCTGTACATCCATTTTACTTGTATTTCCATTTGGGGAGACATTAACTTCACTACATTTCAAGTCAAATATCTCACATTTTACTCAAAAAGATTTTTTCAAATCAGTCTTTCCCTTTTTATTTATGAATTTGAGAAAAAAATGTTTCCAAGCCACCAATAAAGGTAGAGCGCGCTTTGTTTTGAACTTGTTTTGATTGCTGCTTGGTGGTATCTACTTAGCACGATGATATAGGTAAGTGTCAGTAGTTAAAAAGAAGGTTTTGGGCTCATGATCGTTTAAATAGGTATCCGTCAGTGTTTGACTCATTAATATCATTCTATTAATAGAAACTCAATAGAAACTGAGTCAATAAAGCAAAAGTCTTGTGACAAAAAAGATAATAGGGACATTATAGCCATAACAAATTATAGTACTTTGGATACTTAAGTACATTTAAAGGCAAATAATTTTGTACCTTTACTCAAGTGAAAGTTAAAAGAAGCACTTTTACTTATATTTATATTTAAGTCCTATTTACTTAAGTATATGTGTATGTGTACTTCATTCACTACCGGTCACATTAGTGGAATGATCACATTTGAAAATATTGCCGAATCCAAAAAAGTGTCGGATTTGCAAACCATTGTGGCAAATATCATCCAGGTGATTCTTAACCTTCCATGAAGTTATAGCAAAATATATTTTATGTAACTTTGGTTGCTATGAACTTGAAGTACCCTACCAGTTCCAGGTTCTATGAAAACTGAGGTGGTTATACGAGAGCAGTGTACACCCTCTGTACAACTATCTGATTGATTCTCCCTCCCCCCTGGCAGTTATTCAGGGTTGACAGGGCTACAGTTACACAAGTGCGATATGCAAAATGATCTGTTTAAGAAAATATTTGGTTTACAAGGCAGGAATTTAAATTGTTGTTGTTGTTGTTGTTTTTGTTTTTTAAATAAAACTAAAAAATGTAGTAAATAGGCCACTTAAGCACTTCTGGTTAGATGCTATCTGCATTTAATTGGCTCTGTACATTGCTCATTGACAAGAAATTTTTATCTAATCTAATCTAAAAAAAACCCCAAAACTGGTTATTATTTAAATGGTCATCCTTTTTTCATTTAATTCATCATGGTTCTATCCAGAACCATTGGGAACCTCCTGGATGAAGTTTGAGCTTTCTTGGAAAAGAAGCACAGACAAGGAAAACGAGACCTAATAAAGGAAGGTGCCGTGTGCACTAGGGTATTGGTTTGAGGAAGGGCACGGCAGGAATCTGAGAGGCAGAATCATAAAGCACTTCTGGCGCTTCCAGACAGTTTGCTTGTTAGCAGGCCATGGCAGGCCAAACAGAGGCTAGAGGTTAATTTGGTATCTGGCGCAGTGTTAAACAAAAGGTCAATGCTACAAGTCCTTAAGTCATAAACAAGTGTGGTTGAGAACCATGTACACACCTAGGTCCAGTTTAATGAATATTCAATGAGGGTTTTTCCCCCTTCTCAAGCTTCCTTCGGTTTGTATCCTGAAGGGGTTTTAAAAAGAATGGAATTAGCTTTAATTCTTCTTTTTTTAATTAAAGAAATCAGTCACCTCATCACTTTGTGGTTTTTAAAGTTTCTCTAGCAGAAATTTTAATAATAATAATAGAGTCGTAATACAGCTACTCTTATAATATGCACACACACACATGCACACACAATATTGACCTCCTTGGTGTACTGCAGCTCATTCTTGACTTTATTGGATGGGAGCCAGGAAGCCGGACTTGTTAAGTGATACTGAATGAAAACACAATGGAGCCAGGGAGACACAACTTGGGTTTCACAAGCTTTTCTTTCTACCATTGTGGCAGTTGCCTGGAGAGGAAAACGAGAATGTTTCCCGTTCGTCTGTGTTCCAAAAAAGACAACATTTTAACCTTATTGACCTGTCCTTCGAGAGCACTGCTGGTCTGCTGGTCTGCAGATCTGCGTTTTCATTGATAACGAAATGAACAAAGCCACTGAGCTACTTTAGGCATTAGCAAAGTCCCTTAGCGTTCTTGAAAATGCAAAACTGATTTGCTGGAGACAAAAGAAAGCGCTAGTGGAATACAGACTGCATGCACGTTGCATGACTTGGAGCGATGCCTCGATCTCTGACTGACGCAAAAGCGGTAACTCAACAGTAATAGCATCTCAGCGAGGCCAGATGGGACTGTTTTTCACCCTGCTCGAAAAAGACACTGGGGTGCTCAGATGGACAGTGGCGCAGTTGATTCGCTGGCACAACCTGCCTCACCTTTCGAAGCTCCCAAAGACCTGAGAGGGAGGCGAGGCAAAATGAAAAGATTACTGAGTGAGCTGGAGCCGGGTTAGAAAAGAGGGAGGGGTGGGTCAGCAAGAGCCAAGGGGAGAGAGGAGGAAAACGAGATGGGGAGAGAAGGGATCCCTGAGTCGCCAAAGGCAGTCGGTGGTGAGAGGATGGAGGGGAGCGAGGGGAGAGTCTAGACTGCATTGACCTTTGCGGCCGAGGGCTTTCTCTCCAGGGTCAGCCTGGATATGGAGGAAGGATAATGGAAAAACCTCAAGGGAGTTTTCAAATGAAAACCAGATTGGCTGGCGGAGAGTACTCGCCCCCGCCTTCACCTGCCCCACCAACCTTTTCTCCATAATCCTGATACCGGGTGGTGGTAATAGCTTGGAAATCATGGCATACTCTTGCCTTGATCAAAAATGGACCAAGGGACTTGGGTCACCTCTTCAAACCTATACATATATCTATGCCTACCTTATATACTGTATATTTCAGAGCATAAGAGATTATGGACTCCGGCCAGAGTGTAATTTGAGTCTTTAGCTATGGCCTCAAGACATGTGATAGATATGAATCTGCAGCAATTTTCACGTTTTTTTAAAAATAGGACCACGCAACAGCATGAAACTCTGAGACATGTTCATGTCCATGTGCATTCTCTTCTATTCTATTTTGATTATTGGTCACAAGTTCAACCAGTGTTATTTACACTGCCTACTGCCCTGAAGAGAAGACCAAGGTCAGCATTTCATAATAAATTATTAGTTAGCTGCCACTGCAATACACCATTCCTCCTACTGAAGCTAATTGAAGCTAATGAGAAACACCAATAAAGCATCTTTGCGTTTCACCACTATTGATTGAGATTTGGATATAACGACTTTGCCACAGTTACTTGTGACCTCTAAACCGTGGGTAAGATCGTGGGGGAGAGAACGAGGGAAGAAAATTGGTCAAATCCAGGGCACAAGTGCTCAGTGCAATTTGGAAAAAATACACAGAGTCTCTTATAGATAAAAGGAAAGAGCTTTGTGTGGATGAGAGTAATGCCTGAGAGAGACTGTACAGACCTAAGTTGCCATGCTTGAGGGCCACGGGTTCTCCACACCTTGGTGGAAGTGACCTCTATAACCCCTGTCTTAAAGGCATGCACACACCATTTACGGAGAGGAAGTTAGAAAACCCTTTTTATAGAGAGCAGGATGAGTCAGCTACTACATATGTCCTCCCTGCGCATTTATTCGATATAAAAGGGAAAACAGGAAATTATTTTAACTTGTTGCATTGCATCCTGTCACAATATTCAGTGCTTGGCCCCCTTGAACAAATCTCTCCCAGGCTGACTTGAAGCAAACCCAGACTATTGTTTTAACTGGACAATAGATTGTTTTTTCATGACACCAGCCAGGCTTGTAACAGGTTTTTCATTTCAAGGCCAATTTTAATGTATCATACTGTGGGCAAACAAATCAAGTGTGAAAACATAATTGTAAAAATAATGATAGCTCTTAATGATTAGTATTAGTACTAAGCTAGATTGTATTAGCTTATCATGCTAGCTGAACTAATTGGACTATAGATCAGTTCCCAGACCGATGTGCATATTGTTACAGCTCGCTATTAGCATTCAGCTTTGTTTCATAAGTGTCATTATGCTAGCTCTTTTTTGTTGTTGTAGATTCAAGACTGCACCCCGGTTTGTTGTAAGTTGTAAGCACTCTACATGAGCAAAGGTATCATATTTAGATCAATTGAAAGAAAGGTATGAAAAAATTAATAAAATATTTATGGTAAATAGCAACCTTTACTGTTAATGCTAATGCTAACAAATCTTGTGGTAAATGTAGCTACAAAGAGAATCAATGTACAATTGATGTTAATTTTACAATGATAATGTTTTTAGTAATATCCTCCATAGAGAAAGATAAGATAATGTAATACACTTAATTGAGCTTATCAGTTAATACCTGAAGTATAATTACATTTATTTTTATTTGCATAGAACTTTATATATAGCACTTTTGGTTTTTAGTAAAATTGATCATTTATTTCCTATAAGTTTAGCCTTTATGAGTGGGCAGCTGGTGACAGTTGAAAGAAAAAACTCTCTGAGATAGCATGAGGTGGAACAAAACTTGAGAGGAACCAGACTCAAAAGGGAACCCATCCTCATGCGGGTGACACTGAATGTCCATTCATTACAATTTCATCTTTGTTGGACACTTGAATAGACACACATAGAGACTGTCATCCTAAGCCATTGTTGGGAACTGTTTATATTAATTGCAGTCCACATCCATCTTCATGGTTCTTCAGTTTAACCCTCCACAGTTACTTTATGCATCTTCAGACTTTTCATGTGGAACCATTCTCAGCCATAGTGAGTGGTCTCCATTTGAGAGAACTCCAACGAGGTTAGGCGTCAGGATGAATCAGGCAGATCCGGAAAGAAGAAAAGGGACAGGATCAGTGGAACCGCAGGATAATACCACAGTATAAAGCTGAGGAAAAGATTAATCCAATCTAGAGCATTCAACCACCTCAGGCTGGGAAAAAATCGTACTCTAATAGAAGTACAAAATGCATGTTTTTGTTTTCTGCAGTTCTCGTAGTGGGAAATATGTTTTGCATTACCATTTGATATCTTTTATCTAAAAGGCCATGCCAGCTTAAAAGGTTGGGTCAGACTGGAAATGTATTGGAGTTTCGATTGTATTACTTTCCTTTTTTTTTTTTTGTCAGTCAGGTGATGTAAGCAGAAGTGTCTGAGACGGAGGAGTGGACGCTCCGCGCTTATACAAAAGGAAACACTCGGCCGCAGCCATAAATATGCATCGTGACATTTGGAACAAAGCCCCCTCATCTTGCTTTCATGATGAGTTCTTCCAGAGCGTTGTAACATACTGGCGTTCCGTCACACCTTGTGTTTCATAAGCAATCTCCACTGTTCATCGACTGAGCTCCAGCCACTACGGCTGCAGCCAAGAGATACGGAGAGAGTTTACTACGTTTACTGTTACTATGTGTACAGTCCTGGGATATATTGTGTAGATTATTGGTCTTAATGGACATCTATCTCCGAAGTCACATGATCACAGAAATTTGTATACGTCTTTATGTTGTTTCGTACATTTTTGGTGTAAAATCTTGATTTTCATCAAACTCATGAATATGTCATTTTTTCATGTTTTTCTTCCTATACTACATATGGTGCACGGTGTTATTTCCACACGTCATCGCATCGAGTCATCAAGTTCGGTAATCCGTACATAGATTATGCGATTTGAAGTCGATCAAGTCGAGACCTTCTTATGCATAAATTTGCACACAGTCAAGAGCACAAGTAGGAAAAAATTATTTTACAGGATTTTCATGAATATCAAATGTCTTTTTATGAATGCTTATGTTAACATAAGCTAACATGTGCTTGATGTCTTTTCAAATAGATCAGATCTGTCATTTCAATTATTATTATATATATTTATTATTAAATACATTCACATTTACATTTACTCCATTTATGGCTCTATCATTAAATATATTGATACAAGGGTACGCTAGATTACAAACCTATCTATCTATCTATCTATCTATCTATCTATCTATCTATCTATCTATCTATCTATCCATCTATCTATCTATCTGACCTCAACTCAACTAAACACCCTTGGGAACACCTACCTGACTTTACTAACACATCTTGTTTCTGAAGCACTCCAAAATCTAGTGGAACATCGTCCCAGAAGAGTGAAGGTTATTATAACAATACATGGGGACTAAATGTGGAATAAATATTTAAAAAAAGAGAAAAGTCTTATGGTTAAATGTCCATAAACCTTTGTCCATATAGTCACGTCAAGTTAAGAAGTTTTTATTGTCATTTTAACCATATATAGCTGACGCAGTACACAGTGAAATAAAAACAAAATAAAGTGCATTGTGTGCAAGCTAGTGAAAGGAGTGCAAGTCAAAAGACAATACAAAACTATACAGGACAGATACACAAAATAGCGCTGATCTGTATACATTCAGTATAATATGTGTATAAAATATGTTAAATACATATAAATAAATCCCCTTAATTCTAAATGGTCCCTAAATAAAAAAAAAGAGAAGTAAACAAGAATTAATGCATGTTACTTTGTTTGATTAATATTTTTTGCTTTGCTAGCATGCTAATTCTGTAGTTTATGGTTGCTTTTGATAAATGTGAAAAGCGTTTGGCATCACGGCACCAGCGAATACATGTTGCGAGTCTTAAAGGACGATGATGTTCTCTCTCCGAACACCTCATTGCATGAAAAAATCACACTCCAGTGAGCCATAACTCTCACTTTTCAGATTCCACACATCTTTTTCCTCCAGGTGAGGAACTCTCTAGTGTTTCTCAATCTCTCTTTCTCTATCTTTCTGTCCATCTTTATCTCTCTCTCTCTCTCTTACTGACTCCCACTCTGCCTTTTGACCAGCTGTGCTTCTGCCACAGAGAAGCTGTGAGTCAGACACTGAGCGCCAGCTTTCTCTGTCTCTTTCTCTCTCTCTCTCTCTCTCTCTCTCTCTCTCTCTCTCTCTCTAGATACATACTGAATATTCATCGAGTCAGTGAGACGTCGCATTTCATCCTGAGGCCTCCTGTTTCTCTTACTGAAAAATAGTAGAATAGTTCGCTCTGGGTTCACATTGTGCTACCGCAATAGACTGACTTTGGTACTCGACTGTAATTATGGTTAGAAAAGTCTGAACCTGTTGTATTTTATGGAAACTGAACTTTTGATACTCTTTAAACTGGCCTGGATGATCAGCACTTCCCTTATAATTATTGAGAAAAAACTGTGTGATTACCATTGCAATACTAATACACCTAGCTAGTACAATACTAAAATATTGGTACAAATTGGTGTTATATTTACATGCAGTGGCTATAAAATGTTAGGAACACCTTGCCTTTTATGGTGTTTATTTTGTTCATATCCAACAAACTACGTAATTGAATTCTATAAAGATTGACTTTGATCAAACAAATCTATAATTGTACAGATGGAAAACCTAGCCTTAGCATGAATAATAGCTTTACACACTCTCTGCATCTGGAAATTTAGTTTCTCCAAACATTCAGCTAAAATATTTTGCCCTGCCTCTTGTAAAAATAGCCAAAGCTGAATATTTCTTTCTGATCTTGTGATCCAGTTCATCCCAGAGCAGTTCAATAGGATTTGGTGCAGTACCTGGGCAGCCCATTCCATGATAGATATCACTCCAGCCGTCTGTCTCTAAATAACGTTTACAGAGTTTAGACGTACGCTTCGGCTAATTGTCTTGTTGTGTGGTGAAGTCGGTTCCAATGAGCCGCAGTCCAGATGGAATTGCATTGTGTTGAACTACAGAATGGGAGCCATGTTGGGTCAGTTTTTCTTACATATGGAATATGTTTTCAACCTTCCCTGCTCCAAAACAAACCCCAAACCATTAAGCTTCCACCTCCATGTTTGACTGTGAGGGTGAGGCAGTCTGATCACATCTTCTCTCTTGTTCTCCACCTCACAGAAATTCTTTTGTTAGAGACAAAAATGACAAATTTTGATTCTTCGGTCGACAGAACTTTCTCCTAATAAAGCTGAATTTTTTTTTCAATAAAGCTGACTGTGTGTGTGTGTGTGTGTGTGTGTGTGTGTGTGTGTGTGTGTGTGTGTGTGTGTGTGTGTGTGTGTCTGTGTCTGTGTTTGAGAGAGAGAAAGAAAGAAAGAAAGAAAGAAAGAAAGAAAGAAAGAAAGAAAGAAAGAAAGAAAGAGACTTATAAGGTGTACATTAAACCCCATATTAAGGGGTTTATATTTACATAGATCAGAGTGGAAGATCTCCTGCTATAGAGATTCTACATCAACCCCCTTCTGAATACCTTTGGGATGAATTGGAACACTGACGGTACTCCAGGCCTCCTCACCTCACCTACATCAAGTACTTGAGTCTGCTACACCTTGTTTTTTAGAATAATAATAATTAGACACTTAGAATTTTGAGTCGTAATGTACTGTACTGTAAGCTGTAAATATTGTCAGAGCTGCTGTTTTACCAGAGATCATCACTGGGCCATTTCTAGGCTTTTTGGCACCCTAGGTAAGATTCCTATTGCTGCCCCCCAACCATGGCTTCACCCCTACACCATACAAATAAATTGCAACCTTTCATAAAAAAAGTTTAAACACATCGCAAAACTGCCTGAATTTAAGTATGTAAGCAAAAAAACAGGTATGTAATTTGTATTAGCGGGGGTGAGAGCGGAGCAGGGGGAACTCACTGGTGCCCCCAGAGCTGCTTGCGCCCTAGGCGACCGCCTAGTTTGCCTATGCCTACTGTTGAAACGGTGCTGGATAATCAACACTGTGTAACCAATCAGACTCAAGTCGATTTTCAGACTTTACTTCATACCCAGAAAATAGTTTCCATATCACACATTCCTTAAAGTTCACTCATATATTTGTTCAAGTTTAGCCTGTTTCATTTGTGTTTGCTTGAGGGATGACATAATGAGCATAGTTTGCAAAACCAAGGTTTTCTTTGGTTAAAAAATATATATATATAATAAAGAAAAACCTTGTTTAATATTCATAAAGGGCACGTAACAGCAGGATTATACGCTCATATACTGTCGTGATGTATAGTGGAAAGGTGACAAGCGAAAGGTTGAAGAGAAATCGAGAGTGGGAGAGACAGACGGCGCAAGAGTCTTCACACTCATCCTTATCCTTTTCATAGGAGTGCAGTGTTACATGAACATTCCTGAGGCGAGTCGCTGCCTCTGTAAATCTGCCCTGACCACTTTCTCTCTCTCGGTTTGTCTCCCTGGAATGTCAGCTGGCAGGCGCCCAGGCGTGGAGCCTTCACCCCTTGCAGTGCGCCAGTCTCACCCAGGCTCCATGTTAGCTGCCTCGGAACCGGCCAGACGCCCCATCAAAGAGCGCATCCGTTGTCCAATCCGCTGACCTGAGGTTAACCCCAGGGTTCAGACAGTGACAGAACGCTCTTGCGGCTACGAAGACATTTAGAAGCTGTTTGACTTCCCTCTAAGATTTCATAGTATGGAGAGAAGAACATTTTTTTGGAGTGTCACCATTCAAGTTTGCTGGGTGCTTTGAGGATGTTTCTGTGATGTTCCTACAAAGTTAGAACATTAATGACAATATAAAATAAGTACAACTGGACAATCCAGAAATAGAACACACAGTGTGGTCCTTGTATAATTAAACAGTCACTACAATCCCAATTCCAAAAAATGTGCAAAATGTAAATAAAAACAACATGCATATTCTATTCACAATAAAACTAAATGTTTATACTGAGAATATATACCATTTTAATTTAAGTAATTCTATATTGGATGGCTGCATCATGTCTTCTGTCCGTATATGGGTTTATAAGATTTGCAAATCATTGCATTCTGTTTTTATTTACATTATGTCCTAACTTTTTTAAAGTTACGGTTCCTGGATTGTTCCTGGAAAATCAAAACTTGAAAACAACTACAGAGCTTTTCATCTCCTTAATCTGTCATAAAGGAGATGAAAAGCTCTGGAGTTGATTTCAAGTGTTAATTTCTGCAATTAGTAATGGAATGGCAGTACTGATCAGCCCTTGCACATCACCCAATCCCAGCACTCACTTAGTCACATATCTGCCTTAACTAATTTATGTTTAGTAGCTAAGATATGGAATAGTCCAGGTTATGGAATCTTTCTTGGTTTTTGTCAAGTTTAGCTTAAGTACTAGTTAGTAATGGTTTTACTCAATAAAATATCTGCCCTTGCATTCACATTGTAAGCATGACATGACAGGTAGCTGTTTATGGGATCTCTGTTTATGCGGTCCAGAGAGGTGTTAATGCAACTATACCATCATGAGGCTGAAAAACGAAACAATACAGACCTATTCACTTGATAGACCAAGATGGCGGCGCGTGCAAAGCGTGAGGATTTGCATCTCTCCAGTTTTTGCAAATTACTGCATTTTATTGGCCCTGTACTTGTACTCTGCACAATGACAATAAAGTTGAATCTAATCGAATCCAATCCAATCTAATCTAATCTAATCTAATCTAGAGAGATAGAAAAGGCATTAGACATGGTCAAATCAAAAAGTGCCCTAGCAAGCTCGTAAAAAAAAAAATGCCTGGAAGACCACGATAGATTTTTTTTTTTTAATTGGATGATTGCAGAATTCTTTCTTTGGTGAAGAAAAATCGCTTCACAACATCTAGCCTAGTCAAGGACAATTTTGAGTTCATGGTCAAAGTCTACAATCAAGAGATGCCTTTATGGGCGTTAATAAAGAGGGTTGACCTCAAAATGCAAACCACTGGCAACACTCAAGAACAGAAAAGCCAAATTAAAAAAACATGTAAAAGGCCTGCCTAGTTTGGAAACAAGAAATGAGGAGTATGGAGAAGGAAAGGAAGAGCTGATGATGCAAATTATTATGATAATAATAATAACAATACTATTACAGAATGCTTCCTTGTGATATGCGGTATGTTTTATTAATAATTAGTTGATGACAAATTGACTAGAAGCAGCTGATGTGATATGAAATTTGTGCTTAATTTTTAATTTGACATTAAATATATCACTGGAATTTAAATATTGGCATTATAACTTCCCTGAAACAAAGTGCCATTGAACTTTTCCACATCATGATGCATATCATGTATCTAATTAATGGTTTTGATACTTCCAGTCCCAAATATAATTAAACCACTGGTTTATTCGACTCACACATTCACCTGTTCTATCAAGTTACAATTAAGTTGTATTGTGTAGTGATTGTTTTGTTAGCTTGGAGGGCGTATACTGTCCAGCACAAGTACAACATTTGAACCACTGAGCTGCCATTCCCCCTCCCTCACCAGAGGCATGAAAGATCTCGGTTACTTCCTTCCAAGCTTAAATTTTCTTTCCTATGTTTTTACACACATTTAATAAAAGGCTTATATGACAAGGATGCGATCAAATGGGAACTAAATGCAGGTAAGAACCAAAATGAAAGTGAGTGGAGAACTGTAGAAATTTCAGACTGCACGTGCTGAAAGAAGATTTTTTTCCCGCCGATTTGTTGGATTTGTCGCTTTCCCACATCGTACCTCATTTACATATAATTGAAAAATCTCGGTTGTCCCATGCTTTGAAATTGCAGCTCAATGTCACACATTTGCAAAGAATATAAACGATCTCCTTTCAATGTGTCACTCGCTAGTGTGAACACAGGGTGAAACACCACTACTTTTCATTCCATTCCAGCAATTATAGGACCATGTGTGTGTGTGTGTGTGTGTGTGTGTGTGTGTGTGTGTGTGTGTGTGTGCTACTGGCCTGGTGTGAACAGGACCTGTCTTTCAGTTGTCATTTATCCGCACGCGCTTTTCGAACAACGCTTTCCGAACAGTCCAGGTGGCAGTGCGTAGGAGGCTGCGTCACATTTGTATGAAGACCTTGGACACATGGACTAAATATAATACACTGCCTCAACTGCTCCAGTTTACTGCTATTTGGAGCTTCGAAGTAATCAGGAGCACTTGTCCCTCAAATGAGTCATGATGGAGCGGTGTAGTGGATAACACACACACACATACACATACACACTTATTTATACAGGTTTTTCATATAAAAAAAAGTCGACTTACAATTTTTCAATCTTACAATAAGGATAGCTTCTTCTTCTTCTTCTTCTTTCGGCTTCTCCCATTAGGGGTTGCCACAGCGGATCATCCGTCTCCATACCCCCCTGTCCTCTACATCTGCCTCTTTTAACCCAACTACCTGCATGTCTTCCCTCACCACATCCATAAACCTTCTCCTTGGTCTTCCTCTTTTTCTCCTTCCTGGTGGCTCCATCCTCAGCATTCTCCTACTGATATACACCATGTCCCTCCTCTGCACATGTCCAAACCATCTCAATCTCACCTCCCTCACCTTGTCTCCAAAACGTCCTACATGTGCTGTCCCTCTAATAAACTCATTTCTAATCCTGTCCATCGTCGTCACCCCCAACGAAAACCTCAACATCTTCAGCTCTGCTACCTCCAGCTCCACCTCCTGTCTTTTACTCAATGTCACTGTCTCTAATCCATACAACATCTCAGGTCTCACCACAGTCCTACAAACTTTCTCTTTCACTCTCGCAGATACTCTTCTATCACAAATCACTCCTGCACAAATCACGATGAGGATAGTGTTACGACTAAATTGTAAAAAAAGATTAGCGAGGCAGGCAAACGTGCTGTCTCGGTGTTGGAGTGCATATTTTTTCTGAGAATCTGGTGTTTTAAAGCTCGGTTTTAGTTCTTGTCACTCTAATTTTTTTGATCTGTGTCTCTGGACACTGAAACAGAGCTCACTGATTGCTCTCTCAGCTAAAGACGTGCTTTTTATCGCTTGTTTCGTCCGGCTCCGCCCTCCACTTGTGAACCGGTGCTCATCCACATGCTCTAACTTGCTACGGTATAATACAAATATATATATTTTTTATATATTACAAGGTTTATAGGTTTATATAATATATATCAACCTTTACTTTTTTTTTTCGAAACAAAAGAAAATGTATCCTCTCAGGTCAAATGTCTCAGGATGGAACATTCCACTACAACAGACTCCTAGAAAATATTTTAAAAAAAAAAGGAAAAAAGAAAGGAAAAAAAATTTCTGATACTTTGAACAAATGAAAATAAGATTCCCTTGTGCAAAAAAAATATTGTAAAAGTAAAGGAAGAGATCATAATCACATTGTTTCGATATTGTAATAATTGCTGACATTGTTTTCGAAGGCGTACTGACGAGACAAACTGCAGCTGATGTGATGTGAACACATTTTTCTCAATCTTTCAATTTGAATTTTTCTCCTTTTTTTTACTGTTTTTTCCCACATATTGAAAAAAATGCATCTTCTCCAAAAAAATTCAAATACACTAATTGGCTAGAGATTTTCATGCTATATTTTTTTATCAATAAATATCTGTAATAAGGTATACAGCCTTCATCATCAACCAGGTTTGTTCCCTTAGAAGAAAGCAACACAAAAAAAAAAAAAAAAATCAATACCTTACTGATCACCTTTACCCTGGTGGGTGTGTTCTCACCCAGGATGCCTCCACCCCCAGGGTTAGAAGGTCTCTGAATCGCTGAATGGTTAAAAGAGGAGGCAAATAAAGTACCTCATATGCTGCAGAATCCTAATACAATTACTAATTTTGGAGTGAGGTGGTAGACAGTGTTCATTATCATCACAGTCGAAGGAAAATCCTTCACAAGAGTGGTTTTGTTCATTCCAGTAGAGCTCCAGAGATGTGTAGAATCTCTGATAAGGGGTATCAAGTGGCAGTTGCGGTGTCTTGTAGAGCAGCAGAAGCTCAACGTATAACAAATGCTGGATTTTCATTTCTGGTTTTAATTTTTTCATTTGTCATGCGTATGTATTATGAAGACAATGAAAAGCCATTATTTGATAAATCACAGCATCTGAATTGTCTATGATTCACATATTTGGACATTTGATGCATTCTGGCATTATGGCATTAAAAAAAATACCCTGACATTAATGTGTGATGAGCCATTCGGCTGGGAAAATCTCAAGCGATCCGGAGCTGCTTGGTTTAATATTTTAATGCGTTTCATTATGACAGGATGGGCTCGATAACCTTCTGTGACGCGGAGGCAATTGTCAGCAAATGAATGAGATTACATGACAGGCGCCGAATGACGGCGCAACCCACCGAGCAGCCTTCCTCGCCACTTATCTGATGGTAGCCTAGCAACAGAGCCCTGACCTGGCATTGACCTCCACCCGATAAGGTCAACACCTGAAGACTCTCCCATTGGTGGAGTGTTGGAGAAAGGAGGGAGGAGGAGCTCGAGAGCGGGCAAGGGAGGGGGAAAAAAATGGAGAAACAAAGGGATATGGAGAGCAAGAAAGCAAGAGAAAGAGAGGGAGAGAGAGAAAAAGAGAGAGAGAGCAAAAATCCGTTTAGAGACACCACCATAGGCAGACAAAGGCTTGAAGCAGGGCTGTAATTACACACAAGCTCTTAGACTCTATCGCTTCTGCTTCATACTGTTGAGAATATCTGGAGGAAATGCTGGACCTTGTTTGCATTGTAATCTACAGTACAGTAGTTCATACTAACCAGGGCCAATTTTCCTTTTAATCTCAGTAACCATGCGGTATTTATTTCTGACGCTCTGTCGTTACTCTTTCGCCTTTGTCACAGAGTCTATTAAGATTAGAATTGGATTTCAGCCATTTCTTTAAGATTATTGTCAATATTTTAAACCCCGTGCAGTACAATATTTACAGCCTAATGAATCGTAGCAGAACTGTATCCACAGCTGTGCACTTTTCCTATGCAGCACTTGCTTTCTAAAAATAATAAGCAAAAACATAATAACGGAAGACAAAATATTCTTTCCCAAATATAAGGTGCTTTTAAAAAGTTTCGAGACTAATGGTGCTAACTGGTGCTTTTCTGACCACGTAAGTTACCACGTGTGTGATGGACAGCAAGTTAGAACAAAGAGCAAACGTGAAATTCTGCGTGAAACTGCTACGTGAAACTTCTGCAATGAGTCGTCGAGGCGTTTTGAGTGGCACCTGCGATTCAAGAGCGGAAAGACTTTACTGGAAGATGACGAGACATCAGGAAGACCTTTAACGATCTTAACTCCGTCAAATGTCGAAACCATTCAGCAACTTGCGCATCATCGGAGAACAATCCACATGATGTCACTTACACACCCACCTTTTGTGCGGAGAAGGTAGGTAAAGGTGCTGGTGGTGCTTTATACGTGTCACGTGTTCTTTACAGCACAGTGAAATTCTTTCTTCGGCTATCTAAGCGATTTTAGGAAGCTAGGGCAGTTAAGGGTCCTGCTCAACGGCCCTGAAAGTGGCAGTGTGGTAATACTGGGGCTTAAACCCTTCACCTTCTGCTCAGATCAGGAACTCAGAGCCTTCATTATTGAGCTCTCAATTTCCCCATGGAAAAGTTTTGGTTTGCTGAGCATGCACCGATAGTGTTTTACTGATATTACATTTACAAATAGGAATATGTAATAATAAAAGGGAAAAAAGTGTCAAAAGTCATTGAAAAACTATAGCAAAAACAATATTTTAACCATTTCAATACACAATAACATCAATCTATAATGAAAAATATAATCGATCTCACATGCTTTAAAGCTTTAAGCATCATTCATTCAGGGCTCTTTCCTGAACACTTTATAAAATCTTTGGAATATTCCAGAAATTCCATGTTCACCAGGAAATCATATCATCTGAATTTCTTGATCATAGTAGAAAGAAAAGTTCTCTTCTTCTTTTTGCTTTGTTTGCGTTGATATTGACCGATAATTAATCGACTGTATATTGAGGTGAGAAAACATCTAACTGGTCCATTCTACATTGTGTGAATTTTTTTATTATTATTCGCAGTTCGAAAACAAAAAGTGAATTGCGATGCTTTTATTCCTTTTTTAGTTAATATTAAAAATATTCGTTTTTATTATACACAGTGTAGTAATTACTATCGCACAATACCAAATGCTCTAAAGTGCACAATATTAACAATCTAACATCCAATCAAACATCTAATTCTTACCTCAAAGTAAAAATTCGATTTCATAGGTGGTGGTGATTCAGACTAGAGCAACATGGTGTGGTGGCAGGAGGTTCTGCAATGATTGACCGAAGATTTTGTGTGTGGCATAACATTGTAAGACGAGGACATGTGTCGGACTCCGATTTCCTGTCACTCTCAAAGCACATAGTGATCCATATAAACTTCTCGGAGTGAAACCAGAACGTTGGATGAAGCCACTGATAGATTATGCGCTAATGGAGGATCGGTTATTTTTGTGTGTGCGTGTGTTTTAAGCTTTAAGTCAAACAATAAAAACAACCTACACAACGTACACAGGCCCGAATTACATATTTATTTAGGAGTTTTTATTATTATTTAATAAAACAAGGTTTAAAAACATAATTAGATAGCATTGATATAATGTATATGTGATGTGATGTGCCTGGATTTGAATCGCAGTTATATCATTTATGTAGAATATTTTGCTGTTAATGAAAATAATACTGATGGTGGAATTTATCATTTTGTCATCAAATTATTTGTTCTTCTATTTGAGAATAATGCATTCCTAGAAATCCAAGATTTTTGCACCAGGAATACGTATATAAAACTCTTTTATGCATGTTTATTTTACAGACTAATGATGTGCATTAAATTTATTTCTATACGATATTCTCTATATTTGAGTAGGTCTTAATGATGTTGTGCATTAAATATATAAATTACACATTTAATGAAAGACTTATGAGACAGGAAACGGTAAAATGGGAAGTAATTGAGGGTAAAAACTGTTAAAGTTATTGAGGGGGGAACTAAAGAATTGGTGGACCAGACATGCCAAAGAGTCTGGGGAAATTTTCAAGCCATTTCTTTAGGTTTATTTTCTTTTTTTCATTAAAAATAATTTCTATACTATATTCTATATATTTAAGTGGCTCTTAATGACCTGTGAATTACAGTCAGATGATGAATGCAGTGAACCATGACCTTTACTTATTCGGTTTTTAGTGTAATGCACATGGACGAGAGTGTGTGTGTGTGTGTGTGTGTGTGTGTGTGTGTGTGTGTGTGTGTGTGTGTGTGTGTGTGTGTGTGTATACGTATACATGCAACACAATGTGACACATATGATACTGCAGTGCTGTGTATATGCCACGTAATGATGAATGAAAGACAAAAACGACTAGACAAAGGATTACTAAATACAACCTGGATGAACGAGTCCAGTGACCATGACAACTAAAGTAAAATAATGAGAAAAAAAAAGAATCCAGAACTTTACTCTGATCAGGCATAGTCATATCACCTGCCTAATATTGTGTTGGTCCCCCATTTGCTGCAAAAAAAGTCCTGACTCAAGCATTACAGTTTTAACATTACAGTATTAAAAAGAAATTTCTGTTGGATCAGACCACACGGACCAGCCTTCGCTTCACACGTGCATCAATGAGCCTCGGCCGTCCACGACCCTGTCGCCGGTTCACCACTGTTCCTTTCTTGGAGCACTTTTGATAGATACTGACCACTGCAGATAGGGAACAGTGCAAAAGTGCAGCAGTTTTGGAGATGCTCTGACCCAGTCGTCCAAACATCACAATTTGGCCCTTCATCAAGCTCACTTAAATACTTACCTTTGCACATTTTTCCTGCTTTTAACACGTCAACTTTGAGGAGAAAATGTTCACTTGCTGCCTAATATTTCCTACACACAATTAGTAGTAATAAATGCATCGTTGATGAACAAGTGAATATATATATATATATCAGTGGCGGGCCGTGCATTTGGTACCTGGGCCTTCAGTGAGGACGTACCGGACTTAATCCACCTCCTAATACCAGCACTATCACGTTGCAATTATAGAAACCATTAATACTACACGAAAATGCAATATAACAACACATGGCATTACAGAGAGAGAGGCATTTCGCATATGGAGGTTGAATACCACTTTACTAAAGCAAGCGCCAAACCTCTACACTACAACCGCAACTGTGCACCTACATCATCTGGAGCAGTTTAGAATATTTGTCTAATAACATGACTAAAATATCAAAAATCCAAATAAAATACAACCTACTCACTAAAGCTGCAGATTCATAAGGTGCACCGCTCCTTAGAGGCTGTAATCCAGTGGTACTGCTCGTAATTACTGGTCTGGAAGTGGTGAACAAACCATTTCCCGTGCTGAGACAAGCTAGCTAGCTTCAGGGTTGGCCGACCTCCTCACGATGCCTCGTTTTTTTTGTTTTTTTTTAAGTATGTCCAAGACCAAATCAATTTCTCTTCCTCCGTAGGCATAAAAAAAGTCTAGCTCTGATGTATTAATGTGTGCAGAGCGCTACAGACTTGTTTTGCCAGTCGAACTTGGCTGTAACAGTTTCCCTCTGACCAACCAATCAGAGGACGGAAAAATGCTGACGCTATTCTGGGCCAGCTAGCTGCCCTGTGAGGCGAATATGAAATCTAATTGGTTAAAGAAATAGACCCAGTGCTAATATTCTCTATGGTAAAAAAGCCAGAAGTACTGATTCTGAAGGCCCTGGGCAGATTAGATTGACATGGCAGCACAAAGAGGCTGAAATCTGATTGGAAAAAAAAATCTAACATTCACATACACGTCCTAGAAGCAGTGCAGCCAAGAGAAACGCTACGAAATGAAGAGAATAAACTGTTGGGAATAAATTAATACAATTTCATGGAGCAAATATTAGAACTTAGGTTGTAAATGTAGGTCAGTGCTTCTGATAGTGTTTAGGTCGGCAGAGGAGGCTTTGTTTTTTTTTATGTATAAATATTTTATATTTAAAACCATAAACCTTTATACTGTATAAGTATATAGGATAACCGGGCATTTATTCCAAAAGCTGAAGAAATTTTTGTCAGACAATTATCTTGTAATATCAGTGTTGTAGTCCAATTTCCATCCTGTTTGAGCAATGATTATTATTTCTAATGGCCTGGTCACCTCACACAACCTCTCGTGCATGCAGCAGCTCTGAAACACTGAACGACTCTCTGGGAGTTGAAGGGCGAAGGTCAAGCTAAGGGTCATCCGCGGTCGTCACACTTTCCATGGCGTGAGCGGTGGAGGAATTCCGCTTATGGGATCGCCTGTTGGTTGTAGGCAGTCATCCGTCTGTACGTGGTATTGTATTTTTGGGCTGACCTGCTGTTATTTTTCCCACATATACACCGTAACTGATCACTGATCAGTCGTTAGATCCAATGTCCTTACAGAGTGTGTGTGTGTGTGAGTGTTTGGGTGATGTGTTCACTGGTGTAAAAGGCCAAAGGGTACATTCAGCTGGGTTCAGTGAAAGGGGTTTGGGGGATGGGGGGCAGCTGCTTCTGTCACACTGCTGGATGAGGAGAGAGAGTGGGCATGCGACAGGTGGCATGCCAGGAGAACGTTGGCACGGGTTGCCCGTTCTATTCATCCTGACTCACTGTTCCGGGCTGATCGGGAGCAGATGCTGCTGTTTATTTCTAAACTTTAGCATAAAACACACAGCAGAGCATGGCACCATTGTACAATTACGCAGCCAAGTCACATCTGCATGATAGGACGTAGTAATGAATGTATCTTTGGTTGATAAGTGGCCGCCTGGGAAACCCCTTTAATCACATTTCTGCATTTTTTTTTACAGTACTATCGCTTTAAAATGATTTTTGATTGAGATTTCAGTCCAAATATGAAGATACCATTTATAACCTAGTATACTGACAAATTATAAAGAGTTGTGAATATACACTGATCATGAGCATCGTCCATGTCGTCCCCTATCTACTGTTCATGCTGACCTCGGGGCAGAAATAATCCTCATTCGTTCATTCACTTCTGTTGACCAGATCTACATCTTCATATCAATGTCTCGTTCATATTGGCAAAAGGATGTGGCTTTGTCTACGCTAATCCGGATAAAAACGATCTGCCTCACGCTTCCCAAAAGTTGCTCATCCACACTGTATGAAAGCGCTTTCGTCCCTGTACTGAGACGAGCAAAATCGTAAGATGCCTGCGTTATTTTCGCCTGCTGTTTATTCACTTTTCCCGGCTCTTTGAAACGTTGTGGCAATGACTAAAAACACGTCATCGTTTTAGAAAGCCTGCATTTTCACAGTCCACATCGCAAAAACAGCGTTTTTTAAACGTATCCACTTTGGAGAGCATTTTCAAAAAGCTGCTTTTTTTTTTTTTGTCAACTTAAAACACAGTCTCAGTGTGGACAAAGTGTGGAGGCCAAAACAGAGAGAAATAATATGCATTTTCAAACAAAAAGGTATTAGTGTGGACATGGTCTGTGCTGTACACTCCTGGGCCAAACAAATCGCCTGAACCACAAAGCTTTTAATGACCTTTAAACAAACCATTGGTAAGGAAATGAGCAAGAATTTAAAATCATCTAGATAAAGGAACATTATATGAAATTCTATTTGATTTCCTTCTTTTAAAGACTTATAGGTATATTTGTGGACAGCTTTTTAGAGTCAATGTTGTTCAACAGTTGACTAAAATAGTTTGTGACCCCTGAAACCATGATTTGACTTTTGTGAATAAAAACTGTGTGAATAATTTACTGATTTGTAACAGGAAATGGTGCAAATAGTGCTACAGGATGTTTCAGAAGTTCAGTTATTTAAACTTTGATCATTTCCTCATCAATGAATTGTTAAAATTATGAAAAGCTAAACCTTTTTCCATTTTTACACATGGCTCTTTTTTCTTTTTTTGCCTAGGATTGCCCTGAGTGTGTAAGTGCTCTCCTCTGTTCTTATGATGATGTTACAGAGCAGGAACATCACACAGACATTTTGACAGCCGTTATCTGTTTCCAAACTGAACCGATGACGCTTATATCCACTCGCTACGGCAGCTAGCTATCAAATCGAAAGCAAAACGCACTTGGCTGTGAAGGATTTACTGGCTGGCTGTTTTTAAAACATTATTTGCTACACACTGTTAGAAAATAGTTTAAATATAATGTGAAGGAAAAACTCCCTTAGATGTTATGAGGAAGAAACCTTGAGAGGAACCAGACTCAAAAGGGGAACCCATCCTCATTTGGGTGACATCAGGAGTATAATTATAAATCTTTAAACAATACAGAACATTTTTTGTTCTCAACGATGGTTGTTCTCCAAGTTACGATGGTTGGACTTGCGATTTTTCAAACTTATAATGATGATAGCAATAACAAAATTGTGAAAATAGTGAAAATGGACACGCAGCTGGGATGAGTGTATCTCTCGCTCTGTGAGATGTCTCGCTCTCGCTAGCGGTCGACGGAGTAAAGTCTCAGTGTGTATTTCTTTCTGTTTCAAACGGTTTTAAACACCAATTTTAGTGATAAAAGCATGTCTTCTAAGAGTCCAACTATGTCTCCTGCTTGTAATAAAAAATAGAGGAAATCAATCAGTTTAGAGCAGAAAAGGAAAATTATAAATCAGCATGAAGCAGGAAAGACTTTCACAGTCATAGTACCGTCTTCTACTCACGATATTTTGGACTTACGATGGGGTGGTCGTAACGTATCTCCATCGTAAGTAGAGGACTCCCTGTACAAATATATGATTTTTTCCAGCCATATGTGGTTTCTATACACAAAGTTGTATAGCATGTTTTCGGGTGCAGTAGCATAAATCTTTTCTTTACTTGAACTACAAGACCAAGACCTGTTCCAGCATGGCAATGCCCATGTATACCAAGCACAACGTGCACCAGAGACCACGGCACGGTCAAAGCAGTGACGCATTAGCTGACTTGTATCTGCTGCATGAGTGTGCACGTGTTCCTATTAAAGTGGCCACCACACATAAGCACGTCTTGTTGGTTTATTGTGTGTTTATGTGTTCGTCTTATACATGCCGCTATATCTCTGTATGCTTTACGTTTGCGTTAATGCGATTTCTTTTTTTCGGATTGCATTTTTACATCTGGCAAGGGAAAACAGCCAAAATGAGTCTTTAGGCCATTTTCAGCTCCGTTGTTGTAGTTCATGATTAATGCTCGCCGTCCCCGAGTTACAAATGAAATAAAAAAGTTGCCAAGTAAACCTTTCTGTGCGAACATCTGTATATACAGTGAAATGTATAGTATACGTGTGATTGTATTGATGTTTTTTTAACATATAGCGTTGTGTTAGACCTCCTGACATCTGGCACATCTGCCTTGTTCCGAGAGTCTGTGAGTAAAGCGTGACAGCTCGTCTCGCGCTAACGCGGTGGAGGAGGCTGAGACGAGCCGAGAGAAAGTGGCAACTCACACCACCGTGTTTTGCCTCGGGGTGAGATATACTTCTTTATCCAGCCTCCTTTATCCACTGAAGCACCTGAAATTCATTTAGCACACTAACAACCTGGGCCTCGGAAGCTGCCGCTGCTGCAGGGAAGCCATTTTAATAAGTAGTAATAACGCCAACAGACAAGACGAATCGTCTTCCTTTTTTTTTTTTTTTAAGGAGCAGAACAGAACAATCGCCATTATCAATAAAGGTAAAAGATACGTAATTAGGAGGCCGGCTTTGAATGAAATATAATTTGTTCCTGAGAAAAGGCACAAGGCTAATTTTGTGTAGTTAAATAGAGAGCAGGGCCGCGCCAGCTGTGATTATTTGTGCTGGTGAAAGGTGTGAAAGAATAAAAAAACAGTCCGCAGTCTTGTTTTAATGCTAGCTTACAGGGAAATTGACCAATTTTACAGATCCACTGTGTATATATACACACACACACACACACACACACACACACACACACACATAGACTGTACTTCTCTTTTATACAGGGCCACTATGAAAAAAAATAATCACAAACTCAGGAATAAAACTGGGTATCATTAATAAATCTGGTGATTGAATCTATTATATGCTGTGTATAATGTATTGATATACACCGTCCTGTTTAACTCCTAATCCTGCACAACGGATCTGCAAATAGCCATTCAAAGAGGTTTTCTTTGTTTTGTGCAAAATTGTAGCTCAATGGATAAGACGTGATTGGTGTACATTAGTTTAAACACCAGCACTAGCGAGCTGCCACGGTTGGGCCCTTGAGCAAGGCCCTTAACCTTCAACCGCTCAGTTGTATAAAGCCGAAGCATATTTGAGATCGTTGTAGGTCACTTTGGATAATGGCTGGTTTCTCCAAAAGCTAGATTTGACTCTAAGACTTTTAAAAAGTTCTCGGTTCTCTTCATTTATTTTTATTGATTTTAATGATTTATTTATACTTTCATATTTGTTCTGTTTTTTTAATCAACTATTCTTAGCTGCATGTCTCCAAACAAAAAACAAATAAACAAACAAATAGATTTACTCTAAAAATAGCTCCACATACAGCTATTATTGTCAAAATACCTGGCAACAAAAGTGAGTACACCCTAAGTGAACATGTCAAAACTAACATGTCTAAAGTGTCAATATTTTGTGTGAGCACCATCGTTATCCAGCACTGCCTTAATCCTCCTGGGCATGAAATTCACCAGAGCTGCACAGTTTGTTGCTGGGATCCTTTTTGTGACATCGCAAAGCTGCTGGATGTTAGAAACATGGTGCTTCTCCACCTTCCCGCTTGAGGGTCCGGTCTGGGGACAATAGGGTCCGGTCTGGGGACCTTTTTTCTTTCTTGATTTCTACACTTGATTACTTCATCACCTTCACCTTCAGCGTCCTCAACAAGGCAGTTGTCATCTGGGCGGTGGTTTTTCGGAGGTCATTATCATATTGGAAAACTGCCATTCGGTACAGTTTCTGAAGGAAGGGGATCATGTTCTGCAGGAATTCATGCTCTTGGACAGGTTGTCTTCAGCAAACTGTTTGCAGGCTTTTTTCAGAGCCAGTTTCAGAAGAAGATTTCTTCTGGGATGACGACATGAAGGAAGATCTGAGCACTTCTTACAGCCTCAGCGCTTTTATAGAGAGCAACAGTTCTAATTCTCAAATCCTCAGAGACTCTTTACCACGAGGCTTCATGTAGAACATCCGGTGGTCAGTATGAGAGAATTGGACTCAAAGCATCAAATATTAACTGCTCTAATACAAGATACACAAATTTGTATAGTTCTGTCATGCAGACAAAAACATGTACGTGATGAACAGGACATGTGGCTTTGCATGATTACAGGATGTACAGCTGTTATAATTTAGGGCGTACTCACTTTTGTTGCCAGTTATTTTAACAATAATCGTAAATAATGGCTGTATGTTGAGTTAAGTTGAGAGGATAGTAAATCTGTACTGAAATACAAGCAGCATATTAACTCCTCTAAAATATATGCAAGTGTAATTTTTATAGTATTGTCCCTCGAGAAGATTATAATATAATGGTTGCTGAAATTAGAGGGGTGCACTCACTTTTGTGAGGTACTGTAGATAGATCATAAAGTGTTTAGAAGAATAAGGACAAGAAGATCAAATCACTAATACTAATTATTATTATTATAATTATTATTATTATTATTATTAGTAGTAGTAAAAGTAGCAATAGTATTAGTATTAGTATTAGTATTAGTATTAGTAATAGTATTAGTATTATTAGTATAGAACACCACAAGAGCTCATTTAAAGAACTGGTCCACAATATAATTATAGTTATAATAATGTAGTAATAATAGTAGTAATAAAAATAAAGATAATAAAAATAGTAGTAATAAAAATAAAGATAATACTGTAATAATAATAATAATAATAATAATAATTGTTACCTATGTTAACTATAATTGTATTCTGAATTTTTTTCGACCTGTTTCATTGCTTCTACACATTTAATTTAATTTCACTGAATATATAACCTAATATGTAAATTGTATTTACATTTCTTACAATTTATTTAACTTTAATCTTTACCTTATCTTTTTCTGTGAGCTTCTGCAACCTGACAATTTCCATATTGGGTCAATGAATTGCTTTTTTTTAATTGGTATTGTTGCATTTTTATTATTATGTATAATGTTTTTTTTTTTAATTATTACATAATAATAATTATTATCATTATTATATTTTATGGTTAATATTATTGTTATTATTATTATAACTATATTACTGTTGTTTTTTATTGGTATTGTTGAATTAGTTATTATATGTTAGTATATATAATAGTCTAATAGTATAGACATCGTATAATATAATCTTTTAGAAATAATTAAATAGAAATCTTATAAAAGCTACATTTAATAACTACATACTAAATACACCTATAAGGAAGATTTACATTATTTTTACATTACATTTTGATTTTAAATGCATAATAAAGAAGTATGATTAATATAATTTAATTGCATCCATCATAATGATGTTATGGGAATTAATGTGTATTCTTTATATACAAATTAGTATTTTAGAGACTATGGTTTAGATAGATATGAACATCAATATTATAATATATCTAAAGACATTATAAAAATGCAGAAGATATTCTTGCTTTTATTAATAGTTTATTTTTTCTAAGGCATTTTTATGGGATTTTTATGAATCGTTCAGTGCAATTCTCCCGTTCATCCATTCAAATACTCTCTAGAATATGTGCAGAACCATATGCCCCACCCCTGAGGCCATATCTCGCTCTAGATCTTGCTCTTGCAGCAGCTCATAGGCCGCACACATTCATTAATTAATATTAACATTCATTATGTCTTTCTGTGACTTTTCATTTTTTTTCTTCCAAAAATTCATTATTCGTTTGAGAGATGTTTTTGACTGTTTTCTATTCCTTTTTTTACCATTTTAACTTTCCCATTAGTCCATCAGCAAAGAAATATTATGATTAAATTGCGTAATATTACAAAGTAATCAGCCAAAGATCCAAGATGAATGTTTCAGCTCTGAAAACCTCAGTCACTTTAGTGGTGGTGAGAAATCCTCTAGAAATCCATCTTTTAATCTGTACAGGAAAATCATTAAAACATTGAACTTCTGATTGGAAGGTCAACATCCAACACTGGCAAGATGCTACTGCTGGGCCCTTGAGCAAGGCCCTTAACCCTCAAATGCTCAGATATAAATGAGATAACAAGTGTACATTGCTCTGGAGAAGGAAATTTGCCAAATGCCCTAAATGTAAAAGTTAATACATTTATTCATTCAAGAAGATCTGGAATGCGGTTGGCTGCTATGCAGATTTTTTCAAATGAGACCACTGACTTCCTGTTTTAATGATTTTACAATCCCATTCCACAATTAGTTCCAATTTGCTATTATATTAAATCCCGTTATTCTGGAAAGATGTTACATTGGATTTTGAAGTAAAGATTTGTGTGAGATTTAATCGGCCACAAGGGTGTTAATAAGGTCAGGTACTGATGGAGGTGAGGTGAGGAGGCCTGAGGTGCAGTCAGCATTCACATATCTATAGCAGATCTTCCACTTTAACCCATGTAAAGCATATCGTCATGGAGATGGCTTTTGCACAGGGGCATTGTCACGCTGGAACTGGTTTGGATCTCCAAGTTCGAGTAAAGGGAAAATTTCATTCTGCCGCGTCCAAAAACATCTATACAACTGTGTGCCTTGAAGTTTGTGGTTACACTTTGGGGAAGAATCACATATGGCTGGAAAAGTTGGGTGTCCCAATACTTTTGTCCATATTGTGTATAATACTTATTTTTATACACTTCCTCTCTAACCAGGAGAAACTCTAGAGTTCTGACCAGACAAATACTTTTACATGCAAATGTGACATGTGACTAAAGGTATAGAGGTGAATAGTAAAATGATACTACAGGATGTGTGTGTGTGTGTGTGTGTGTGTGTGTGTGTATGTGTGTGTGTGTGTGTGTCTGTGTGTGAAGTATCGAATGGAAATGCACAGTATTCATCCGGCAGTCGTTTGTCATTGCCAAGGTCCTGTTGATACAACGCCGCATGGCGAAATCGTGTCTGTGAGATGACCTTTAGGTCGACCCCGTGCGTGAGGTCACGCTGTGGTTGCCATAGTGACTATCTTGCCGTTTGCATTACCTCATCTGGCCGGCATGGGCAGGGTCACAGCACAGCCTCTGACCTCGCCATGGAGACCAGGCTAAATCAGAACAAAAACAAGAGACACGGACGTACATGGTGCAGGCACACACACACACACACACACACACACACACACACACACACACACACACACACACACACACAATTTTTTGGAGAGACAGAGATACTTGAGATGGTGCTGCAAATCTATATCAGCATGTTCATTTGTATTGTCACGCACACACGCACACACACACATATACAAACACACACACACACACACACACACACACACACACACACACACACACACACACACACACACACACACACCAGTCAACTGGTGAGAGAAGGACAATAGGCTAAGTGTGTGTGTGGTGTACATATTCTAATGAGCTACATACCAAGTGTGTCAGTCACCTGTGCAGGGGCGAAGCGGGCTAATTTGGGCCTTGCGCTAATTGCCACGGTAACAGCGGGCATCACGTGCGGGTGGCAGCATGAGGAGGACGGCAGCATGGCAGCACCGGCCTGCTCACACCAGAGAGGTGTGAAAGAACGAGAGCGGCCAACGCATGGAGACATGCCGCGTGTGGGGAGACGCCGGCTGCTCGATCCTCTCCAACAGGCTCCGGCGTGAAAAGGAAACACACAGAACGCCTTTTGTCTCGTGTTGAGGGATTGTTTCGCTCCCGATCAGTTCGACTTCAGAGGTATTATGCTTTCCTGCATCGGTGTTACAACCTGAATGTAGCTGTATAACTTATTTGGGAATTACTCCAGGTTCTGACTTATATAACGGGTCTGTGTAAGAATGCCATGAACTTGACACATAAATTCAAACTACAAATAGATAGATAGATAGATAGATAGATAGATAGATAGATAGATAGATAGATAGATAGATAGACAGACAGACAGACAGACAG
>JBCEWE010000451.1:2397406-2474906 GCA_039877035.1 Silurus lanzhouensis
GAAGCAGGAGCAGCCGAAGCGCCTTCCTTCTCGTGAGTCCGCTTGGTTCTTTTCTTTTTTTTTTCCCTTTCCTTTTATTTCTTTTTTTTATTTATAAAGCGGGGTTACGGAGGTGAACGCGGAAAATAAAAACCCACCCAGGCAGCGGCGCAGCTTTATTTCACTCCCCCCGGTTTGAAGGTCTGGTGCTCAGGCAGCCATGTTGTCGAGCTTCTCCAGCGGCTTCTGGAGGAAATATAAAGGGTCCCCGTTCCGCCTAAAGGTTGCGGCCCGTTACGTTAACGCGGTCGCGTGCGCGTGTGCGCGCGGCCGTGTGTGTGTGTGTGAATGAGTGAGTGACTGAGTGAGCGAGTGCGTCGCGCTTTTCCGTTAACACACACACACGCGCGCACATACACACACGCGCACACACACGCGCGCGCGATCGCGCACGCCGCCGCGTTTCTGTTTTTATTTGAACCCCGTGCCTGAGAGAGAGAGATAGAGAGAGAGAAGGGTGTCTCTCTGCTTGCCCGCGAGAGCGCGCGCGCGCACCCGAGGAATCAAAAGGAATGGGGAGAGAAGAAAAAGAGAAGGTAGCCGAGAAATGAAATGGAGAAGAAGATGAAGGAAAAAAAAAAAACCCAAAGGGTCAGTCGGATCAGACCTAGCCACACACTCAGGGCTTCCAGCTCTCAGTCCCTCCTCCTCCTCCTTCCTCATCTTCCTCCTCCTCCTTTTGCTCCTCCTTTGAGCTACAGCGCTACCTAACGTTAGCACGAACATCTCGCTTCTTCCAAAACACATGCACAACTTTTTGTCTGCTTTTGTTTTGCAACTTTTTGTTTCACCTCGCGCGTTTTCTTCCACCCCTCTCCTCTTTCTTGCATGGCACTGCACAAACGCACCGTGTTGCGTTGCACTGCACGAATGCATGGGGTTGCACTGCAATTGTTGCATGCTATTAGGACGCATTGCATTGCATAATTGCACGAACGCATGGTGTCGAATTGCATTGCATGACATGATTGCACGCGATCAAAGCAATCACCTGAATGAAACACCTGCCCATGTCGTTCCCTTTTTCCACGGATTGCATACTCTTGCATGTTCCTGCTCCTCGCCTGAACCCGGGATCGCTGTAAAAATCGCGCTCTGTTCTGACCCACCTGATCAACCAGGATGTTGAATTGATCAGCTGTGGAGCCGAGGGAGGAACGTGGCGCGCGCTGGCCGCTAGAGAGCGCGTGCAGCTGCCAGACTTTATATTAGAGTATATAGTGTACAAGACTGCAACGTTTTGCTTTATTTATTTATTGCAAAAAGCACCAGAGTGCACTTACTGTGCACGTAAAAAAAGCTTTGTGTGTTCGGTGTGTTAAAAGATGGACGTACTCTTGCAACCTGGCTTGCACTTTGGTGACCTCTGCGGCTTGTGTCGAGCGTGATTAAATCGTCCGTCACGTGGCTCTCGTCAAAATCACACTGCGTAAAGCGCTGCTGAATTCACGCCTGAGAGAAGTCGGTGTGACGCGGAGGCCGGGTCGTTCGAGACGCGCTATCGTTTCCATAGTAATAGCGAGTTCACGAGCAAATGTCAACGCGTTGACTAAAGAAAAATGCACGCTCGTCGATCTTCCGGCTCCTTATTGGTTGCTGCTGATTGGGGAAGGAGTCTCCAGGGTCAGAAGTGTTTTCAGGACACGGGAGTCTGTGCTTTTGTTTGTGTGTATATTTATGTGTTATTGACTCCGAGGGGTAGAATGACACAGGCTGAGGAGGAACCGAGCGTGTACAGCAGATAGGACATCTCTAAGAAGAGGAACAAACTCGTTTCCTGGGTGTTTCACAACATGAAATTAAACCGTAAACAGATCAAAAGTAAGCGCCGTTCTTTGAGCTGCGAGTAGCTGGTGTTCATCTGAGTGCACTTGATCCTAATGTCATGACCGTCCTGCAGAGTCTAGTTGAAGTTTTGCTCCATGTGGACATGGAGGTGGGCCCAGTGCGTTCATACTACATTTAGATCTTAAATTGTCGAATGTATGATATATTTATTTAAACATAAGGAAGCAATATCATTTACATTTAAGGCGTTAGTTTGCACGTCTTCAGTATTAATGTACAATTAATGTATAAAACCACTGATGGAGAAGTGAGTGCACCCCTCACATTTCAGCAGACTTCTTAGTATCTTCTCAAGGGACAAAACTATAGAAATAAACCCTGAATATATATTTCAGAGGAGTCAATATGCAGCGTTGTGTATCTTGTATAAGAGCAGTTCAAATGTGGTGCTTTGAGTACATTTCTCTCATACTGACCACTGGATGTTCTACGTGGAGCCTCATGGTAAAGACTCTCTGAGGATTTGTGAATCTCTCCACAACGACTGCACAGGCTGTAAGAAGATCGGTATCACACTGAAACTGAGTTACACTACAGTGGTCAGGGTCATGCAGAGGTTTTCCAAGACGGGTTCCACTCAGAAGAGACCTCACAAAGGGTCCATCAAAGTTAAGACGAGGTCGTCAGGTCCAGAAGCTGCTTCAAAAAACAGACAAATGAGTTGCGGGTGCTCAGACCAAGATAAACTTGTTTAGCTCAGATGGTGTCCAGCGTGTAAAGCCACACCCTGGTGAGGAGAACCAAGGAAATTGCTGACAGTCTTGCCTACAGTCAAACATGGTGGTGGTAGCATCATGGTCTGGGGCTGCATGAGTGCTGCTGGTACTGGGGAGCTGCAGTATATTGATAATATTCAACGTGACATTCTGAAGAAGAACATGACGTTCAGAAACTGGGCCGAAAGGCAGTTTTCCATGAAAACGTCCCCAAACACACCACCAAGATTTTGACCTCGGTGAAGGTCTCTTTAGACCTGAACCCTATTGAGCACCTGCGGGGCATCCTCAGGCAGAGAAGCGCCATGTGTGTAACATCCAGCAGCTCCATGATGTCATTATGGAGGAGTGGAAGAGGATCCCAGCAACAACCTGTGCAGCTCTGGTGATAACAATACCCAGGAGGATTAAAGCAGTTCTGGATAACGATGGTGCTCACACAAAATATTCCTCTCTGGAATTCTTGGTTGCACTTGGTTAAGCCACCTGTCAGTCATTTTTACTGTAGATCTTGTAGACGGAGCTACATCTCAAAGGTGAGGTGTTCCGTCTGTCAAACCTGCCTTAACCTTACTGTTGGAGAGGTAACGTTTTTTCGCAGCGGGTGGGACAGGAGGAACTTCAGGGTGTTTCTGCTTTACATTCAAACCACCCTGACCATTTGTCTGGAAATGCACGAGCCGAGGTGTTTTTAAGAACGACTTTTGGACATTTTTCATGGACCCTAAAACAAAGGCGTGATTTATAAATAGCAGCGTAGTTGGAAATATAAACGTAGAAAAAACTGATTTCGCATTTATACGTCTCTTTTTTTTTTTTTTTCGCACTTTTGTGTGTAGACAACAGTAACGCTTTTGTGCTGAAGTAGAGGGCACCGCCGATGTGATTGACAAGCTGTCAGAAAGCGTTAACATTTTAGTCCGACTGACCTGACACGGGCTCGCGAGAGAACGCCTAAAATCAGGGCTTGGAGTGTGTGTGTGTGTGTGTGTGTGTGTGTGTGTGTGTGTGTGTGTGTGTGTGTGTGTGTGTGTGTGTGAGAGAGAGAGAGATTTACCACCTTAATGAGAAACCGGAAGACATTTTCATCTCTCAATCCTGCATATATCCTCAGGAGTTACCGTCAAAGGCGTTCAAAAGTGTTGGGACGCCCGACTTTCTCCAGCCACATGTGGATTTTTTTTTATCCCGAATTAAAAACAAACACTATCAAGTTTCATGAGGGGGGGAAAAATAGAGGACTTTTTTCCAGGTTCATTCGATTCGGGAATTTGTATGCCAAAGCTTTTACCTCAGAAATGTTTGGAGATCGTTGGAAGGCGTTCGCATCCCACGTTTTCGCTCCCGAGTTCATGTATATTCAAGCCCATATTGTGATTGCACTCACGTGATCCTATAAACGATGAGTACTGCTGTATGCTGGTACTGGTACTCATCTTCATAAATGGAGACGGATACGTCGTTAATGTGCCTGTGCTGTGCAGTGGTGTAAAGTGTTTGAGTTTTACTGAGTAACAGATATATCTTTTACTCTACTCAACTACATTTATGATTCAATATACGTACGTTTTTGCTCCACTGTATTTAAATTGGCAAAGACTTTCACAATTACATTTTGCATCTATTACATTTTGCATCTGCCGTGGCAAATTTATTCTTCACAAGAGCCTTTCGGCATTTTATTGTCATTCGGATTCTATCAGTTCTTTTACTTAAAGGCTCGATACTGTAGTTTTACTTGTTAATTAAAGACTTGTTAATTGAAGGCTTTTTATTAATTTTTTTGCTTTTTTTGTTTGATCTTTGTTTACTTCTGGCAGATGCTGTTGTCTTGATCTTGGTAAATGCAGAATTGAGGTGTATAATTTGTTTGTATTTAGGAAAGAAACCTCACAAATCAACTGTTTTTGGCTTTTCACTAACGAGTACCACTATAAGTAAAACTCAAGTACGGTTCAAATCTGAAACTTTTACCCTACTCATATTGGAATTGGTGACTTTGACCTTCAAGGGTTAGTTTTTCAGTAAGGTATCTATACTTTTACTCAAGTTTGATGTTCAGGTACTCTTTACACCTCTGGTGATGCGCTGCAGTGGCTGAGCTGCGTTACTGGAATATTGAGTACACGCTCGGTTTCACACGCTGTTGGTTATTTTCTCACACACTTCACCGGATTATGGAATCGCCCTTGTCGTGAAACACTTGTGTGATCGTTACATCTGGCACACGAGAGATGGAAGAAGCAAAACCAGAGAAAAGTTTGATGACAGAGGTATAGTTAGTCCTCTTACAAACACCTCAGGACCATTTATATACATCAGGTAAAAAAAAGTGTGCTTGAGTTTGTGTTGAATGAGTACGTGTGCGTTTGCATGGTCCATTCGTAATTCCTGGGTCGATGGCCACTGGTACCTTTATCTCTGATCCTATCTTCCTACTCTTGAGTTGCCCATGACAACATCCCAGCGTCCAGCGTCGTAGACGTAAAGTAGCATCTCAGACGTGAAGGTCTGGTGTGCAGCACGTCTGCTCTGCTCGGTTTAGGAATGTAGACCTCATCTGTACTCGAATCCTCAGTGAGGAAGCTTGTTTGTTACAGGTAACTTCATCGCTCCTTCCACCAGCTTGCATCTTCCATAATGCTGTGGGGGTCATGGTATCAGAGCGGAGGTCTTTAGGGAACACCTTCGAACAAGAAAGGCAGCAAACATGATATTGCTTCCTCTTGAGTGTCTTCCTGCTCAAATGATTTGTGTATAAACTTCCAGTCGGGGAGTTTTATATACTCAGGGCTTTCCTTAAGGTCGAGAGGACTCAGTGTGAGGTGTGATACAGAGGGGGCACCGTGGGATTTATTTATTTTTTAGTTTGTGATATACGACACTGTACAAAATACTTTGAGAGCATCAGGAGGATCATTGGAAACTTTCCCATTTATTTATTGTTTAATTGTTTTTTTTATTTTTTTATTTATTTGATGATTGATATTTTGATACTTAATATTGATATCCTTTTTTAAATTATTTTATCTATAAAATTTATAATCAAAAAGAACAAAAAAAAGAAAATGTTAAAACAGGAATAAAAGAATATAATTTTTTACAATTATTTTATTAAAATAAAAAAAAAAAAATAATAATTAAATTATTTATTATAATTATTATTTAATAATTTTACGGCTAACGATGGCCCTCTTGATTCTTTAACTTCAAGAATTTCTCTTAAAAGGAGAAAATCCTGACGATTCTGCATTTCGAGGGACTGAATGATTGAAGGATGGAAGGAATGAAGACATTTGTTAAAGTATGCTGCAATTAGATCAAATCTTTGGAAAATGTAATATTAAATGTAAAACACACACACTTACATACACATCTGTATAACCCTGTATAAGGAATCTAACAACTTCATTATTTATGCTATTTATTTAATTTTATTTAATCATTAAAATTGTAATCAAATTTGATTGATTACTCAATTACTCAGTGTATTGCATTAGTTTGATGTATTTTATTTTTAAAAACATAATAAAAGCCAAAAACTATTTTAATGATCACAAATATTAATGATAATATAATGCTTTAATAAAAAATACAATTATTTTTGCATTTTCCCCCTTCCAACTGAAATTGAACCGAATCGTTACTTCATCAGAATCAGAATCAGAATCAGAATCAGGTTTATTGGCCAAGTGTGTTGACACACACAAGGAATTTGGTTCCAGCTGTTTGTTACTCTCAAAAGCACAGACATAAATAAAAAGCTATACAAGACAAAACAGACACGACAAGACAAAAACAGACTATACAAGACAATACAGACAATGTGAGACAGTATAGACAGTGTGGGTAATAAATAGGGATACAGACCAGTAATGTACATAAAGTGTGGGAGTGCATGGTAGTGCAAATGACAGTATTGTGTGCCAGGTATGATGAGAGAGTTTACTATAAAACTTTTGCTGTGTTTCCACACGGACGATTTTAATTGCCGGATGTGTGCATCATGGTGGATTTTGGTGCTTGAGACATGTAGCTTCAATAAAACAAAAGTTTAGTGTAAAAAACTAAATTATTCTGTGGATTTTATTTATTTATTTGATAAATTTATTATTTATTATATTTATTTGCATATTTTATTATATATATTATACACACACACACACATATATATATATATATATATATATATATATATATATATATATATATATATATATATATGATTAAAGAAGGACGTCGGTAATAAATGTTGCGTTGAAGATTAAAATTTTGCCTTGTTTACATTTATTTATTTATATTTTTAATAAAAATGGTCAAACAGAAATTCGTGTTAACTCGTATTAACGCAATTTGGACAACCCTAATTTTTATATATAGACAGAATTTGTTCCAGTACCTTTATCCAGAGCATCATAGTTAAATGGTAACGCCAGAATCACCTTCAACTCTCTTTCTCTTTTTCTATCTCTCTCTCTGTCTCCCCCACTCACTCTCATTTTTTAACTGGTGAGCTAAGTACATAAACGGAAGCCTTCTATCAAAAACAATCTCTCTTTGCCAAATCTTTGTATTTCCGAACTTCTCCATCTCCAAACTTGGTTTTTCAGAATGCTTTCCCTCGCTCCTCAGTGTTTTGATCTTAGTAAATGAGAGCACACACAACGTTCGCCTCCGTGTCACGTGGAAAGCGCGCGAGAGGGCGCCGAGGCCAAGGTAAGGTCATGCGGCCTTCTTTTTTTTTTTTTTTTTACGGTTAAATATAAAACCTTTAGCTCAAGGGCCACATCCAATCCTTCCGGGACCGAGACTCGTTGGCGTTTATAACCTCGGCGTGTATTAATGCCGGATAATTCATTCTCTTTGATCGGGCGTCGAGGTCAAAGTTCACGGCGCTTTAGAAGTGAAGGAAGAGTCTTAAATGTTTAGCGTTTATTAAGATATTTCTGAAAGCTCTGCACCAAGCCACAGAGGTTGAATGAGGTTACTACTTTCTTTTTTTTTCCTTCTTCTACTACTACTTCTTCTTCTTCTTCCCCTCTCCCTTTCCCTCTCTCTCTCTCTTTCTCTCTCTCTCTCTCTCTACTGTTCTTTGTCTCAGTTGAAGGCCTCCATTTTGTGGAAAACCGCAGCCCGTATCATTCTTACACCCTGACCTTTGCCATCAGCTAAAATGTCTCCCTATGGGGAGAGCTCTACCCTTCTCCTGCGCCCTTCCAAGCTTCGAGGGCATCTGCATTTTGCAAATGGAGGAACCGGCAGAGCGTTACAGGGATGCTGTATTATCACCAAACTGACGGCAGAGTGGAACGTGTGTGTGTGTGAGAGAGAGAGAGAGAGAGAGAAGCTCAGGACCTTACTGTAATGGTGGGTCACTGGCGCTTTTCCACTCTTATATGATTATAATGACCTTGGCTGGGGTAGGGCTCGAAAACATTGGATTAAGAGGAGAGGAAAATGAGGGGAGGTTTCCATTTCACTCTTGGCATCCGATTTGTTGGGAATATCTGCCAAGACCCCCCCTCCCTCCTCCTCTTCCTCCACCACTACTGACTCCCCTCCTTTTATCCTTCCATTCTCTCCACCAAAGTGATCTCTCTCCTCTTTCTCTCAGTGCGTCTCTCTCTCTCTCTCTCTCTCTCTCTCTCTCTCTCTCTCTCTCTCTCTCTCTCTCTCTCTCTCTATCCCATTTCAGCTGAAGCGAATAATGATACACAGGCTTTCACTTCGAAAAGAATTAAAGGGCAAATGCGCAAAAAGGGGCGGCGGACGCCGTGTCTCTCTCCTGGACGGCCGCTTCGAGCCGCGTACAGCCAACCAGAACGCTTAGATTAATCTGGCACGCCGGACCGCCTGGCTTTCATCACAGGTGTAGTCTTAAAGGCTCCACTCCGACTCGTAATTAAAGAGAGAGGCGAGGCGGATGGCGGAGGAGGACACTTCAGAACGCCTCATCACGACACGTTAATACCGACTACACACAACCACGAAGACCAACGAACGCCGTTCGACTCGCTTCAGCAGACTATTAAACGATTTGAGGGGATTAAAGAGGGAAGGAAGGGGACTAAACACCTCAAAGTTCAACACAAAATAAAGTTTGGATTAAAGCTTAGGGAGGTGCAGTTTCACATACTATTCTGCATACTATTCATACTACAGTGAATATACTCTACTGCATGCTATATGTACCTACTATTCGAAATATACTACATACTGTACTAAAGATACTACACATACATTTACCTGCTGTAGTAAATATATTAGGCTTCATACTACGTGTGCATACGTTAGAAAATATACTATACAAAATGCTATATATACATATAGTAAAGAAATTCTACCTTACGACAAACTATACTAAATATCCTATACTACATACTTGTTGCACTAAAGATACCGTAAATACATGTACACGCTGTAGTAAATATACTGTACAATGCTTCATACTAAATGTATATACAATACTAAATATGCTATACATGTAGATACATACTATACTAAATCTACTATACTTTACTGTAGTAAATATACTATACACTCTATTTAATATACTATACTAAATATAATATTCATACCTGCTGTAGTAAATATTCTATATTATAGCACATATGCTCATACTTTACTAAATATACCATACCTTTTTGTGTACTATATGTACATACTGCATACTATACTAAATATACAATATCTGTATGTGTACTATATGTACATACTGCATACTATACTAAATATACCATACCTTTTTGTACTATATGTACATACTGCATACTATACTAAATATACCATACCTTTATGTGTACTATATACACATACTGCATACTATACTAAATATACCATACCTTTTTGTGTACTATAACATATGCATACTATACTAATATCTACTTTTGTACTATATGTACATACTGCATACTATACTAAATATACCATACCTTTATGTGTACTATATACACATACTGCATACTATACTAAATATACCATACCTTTTTGTACTATATGTACATACTGCATACTATACTAAATATACCATACCTTTATGTGTACTATATACATATACCGCATACTATACTAAATATACTATACCTTTGTGTACTATATGCACATACTGCATACTATACTAAATATACCATACCTTTATGTACTATATGTACATACTGCATACTATACTAAATATACCATACCTTTATGTGTACTATATACATATACCGCATACTATACTAAATATACTATACCTTTATGTACTATATGTACATACTGCATACTATACTAAATATACCATACCTTTTTGTACTATATGTACATACTGCATACTATACTAAATATACTATACCTTTGTGTACTATATGCACATACTGCATACTATACTAAATATACCATACCTTTATGTACTATATGCACATACTGCATACTATACTAAATATACTATACCTTTATGTGTACTATATACATATACTGCATACTATACTAAATATACTATACCTTTGTGTACTATATGTACATACTGCATACTATACTAAATATACCATACCTTTATGTGTACTATATACATATACTGCATACTATACTAAATATACTATACCTTTGTGTACTATATGCACATACTGCATACTATACTAAATATACCATACCTTTATGTACTATATGTACATACTGCATACTATACTAAATGTACCATACCTTTATGTGTACTATATACACATACTGCATACTATACTAAATATACTATACCTTTGTGTACTATATGCACATACTGCATACTATACTAAATATACCATACCTTTATGTGTACTATATGCACATACTGCATACTATACTAAATGTACCATACCTTTATGTGTACTATATACACATACTGCATACTATACTAAATATACCATACCTTTATGTACTATATGTACATACTGCATACTATACTAAATGTACCATACCTTTATGTGTACTATATACACATACTGCATACTATACTAAATATACCATACCTTTATGTACTATATGTACATACTGCATACTATACTAAATTACCATACCTTTTGTATATTACATACTGTTTTTTTTTTTTTTTTCATACTATACTATAAATATACCATACCTTTATGTGTACTATATGCACATACTGCATACTATACTAAATTACATACCTTATGTGTACTATATACACATACTGCATACTATACTAAATATACCATACCTTTATGTACTATATGTACATACTGCATACTATACTAAATGTACCATACCTTTATGTGTACTATATACACATACTGCATACTATACTAAATATACCATACCTTTATGTACTATATGTACATACTGCATACTATACTAAATGTACCATACCTTTATGTGTACTATATACACATACTGCATACTATACTAAATATACCATACCTTTGTGTACTATATGACATACTGCATACTATACTAAATATACCATACCTTTATGTGTACTATATGTACATACTGCATACTATACTAAATGTACTATACCTTTGTGTACTATATACACATACTGCATACTATACTAAATATACCATACCTTTATGTGTACTATATACACATACTGCATACTATACTAAATGTACTATACCTTTGTGTACTATATACACATACTGCATACTATACTAAATATACCATACCTTTATGTGTACTATATGTACATACTGCATACTATACTAAATGTACTATACCTTTGTGTACTATATACACATACTGCATACTATACTAAATATACCATACCTTTATGTGTACTATATGCACATACTGCATACTATACTAAATGTACCATACCTTTATGTGTACTATATACACATACTGCATACTATACTAAATATACCATACCTTTGTGTACTATATGTACATACTGCATACTATACTAAATGTACCATACCTTTATGTGTACTATATACACATACTGCATACTATACTAAATATACCATACCTTTGTGTACTATATGTACATACTGCATACTATACTAAATGTACCATACCTTTATGTGTACTATATACACATACTGCATACTATACTAAATATACTATACCTTTGTGTACTATATGCACATACTGCATACTATACTAAATATACCATACCTTTATGTGTACTATATGCACATACTGCATACTATACTAAATGTACTATACCTTTGTGTACTATATGCACATACTGCATACTATACTAAATATACCATACCTTTATGTGTACTATATGCACATACTGCATACTATACTAAATATACTATACCTTTGTGTACTATATGCACATACTGCATACTATACTAAATATACCATACCTTTATGTGTACTATATGCACATACTGCATACTATACTAAATATACTATACCTTTGTGTACTATATGCACATACTGCATACTATACTAAATATACTATACCTTTGTGTACTATATGCACATACTGCATACTATACTAAATATACTATACCTTTGTGTACTATATGCACATACTGCATACTATACTAAATGTACCATACCTTTATGTGTACTATATACACATACTGCATACTATACTAAATATACTATACCTTTGTGTACTATATGCACATACTGCATACTATACTAAATATACCATACCTTTATGTGTACTATATGCACATACTGCATACTATACTAAATGTACTATACCTTTGTGTACTATATGCACATACTGCATACTATACTAAATATACCATACCTTTATGTGTACTATATGCACATACTGCATACTATACTAAATATACTATACCTTTGTGTACTATATGCACATACTGCATACTATACTAAATATACCATACCTTTATGTGTACTATATGCACATACTGCATACTATACTAAATATACTATACCTTTGTGTACTATATGCACATACTGCATACTATACTAAATATACCATACCTTTATGTGTACTATATGCACATACTGCATACTATACTAAATGTACCATACCTTTATGTGTACTATATACACATACTGCATACTATACTAAATATACTATACCTTTGTTTACTATATGCACATACTGCATACTATACTAAATATACTATACCTTTGTGTACTATATGCACATACTGCATACTATACTAAATATACCATACCTTTATGTGTACTATATGCACATACTGCATACTATACTAAATGTACCATACCTTTATGTGTACTATATACACATACTGCATACTATACTAAATATACTATACCTTTGTGTACTATATGCACATACTGCATACTATACTAAATATACCATACCTTTATGTGTACTATATGCACATACTGCATACTATACTAAATATACCATACCTTTATGTGTACTATATGCACATACTGCATACTATACTAAATATACTATACATGTAGATACATACTATACTTAATCTACTAAACCATACACCATACAATTCATACTGTAGTAAATATACTACATACTCTATTTAATATACTATACTAAATATAATATGCATACCTGCTGTAGTAAATATTCTATATTATAGCACATATGTTCATACTGTGCTAAATATACTATACCTTTATGTGTACTATATGTACATACTGCACTAAATATACTATAATAAATGCTATATGTTCATACTATCCTATTGATTATACCTTACTTTATACTGTACTAAATATACTATGCATACCTGCTGTAGTAAATATACTGTATTATACACATACTATACTATACATACTATATTAAATATACTATACGATGTGTAAATACAATAATATACTATACTACATGGTATATGCACATACTATACTAAAGATATTACACCTTTTTACATATTATACTTTAAATATGCTGTAGATGCAACTATATGACACACTATACATACTAGTAGCAAATATAGTACATACTAATAGTAAATATACTACTTATTTCTTCTGTATGTACATACTGCATACTATACTAAACGTTCAAATATGGGGTTATTTTTTATAATCGTATCAGAAAGATACACCCCTACATTGGATCATACCAAGTTCATGTCAATAAAAAAACTTTTCCCTGTGACAATTTATTTTAATGTAATTTAATTTGAGCGCCGACACTGGATATTTGCTTAAAAAGGCAGAAGTATTAGGACACCCGATTGTTCCACACGTCCAGCTTTCCCCCAAACTGCAACCACAAAGTTGGACAATTGTATAGGATGTCTTTGGATTTACAAATCTCCAGAAGCACACGTGAAAAAAAAATCTTCTCAGAAGAGTGGAGGATATTATAACAGCAAATGGAGACTAAATGTGGAATAGGATGTTCAAAAAGAAAATATATACCAATCTTATGGTCAGGTGTCCACAAACTTCAGTTACACAGCCAAGGTCTCTGTAGCATCAGTGTCTCATCGTACAGCACACACTCCGGTGATGAGCGCATGTCGAGCCTCTCAGCTGCCTCACATCTGCTCTGTTTTCTTTTGCTTAGAGTAGAGCAGTTTTCCTTGTTTGTGTAAGTCGGGGCCTCGAGATTATTTTAGGCTCGGAGCTCGGCTTCTCGAATGTTTCGGGGCTGAAAGACAGGAAGCCGCGAGGTCGTATATACGACGCGTTATAGAAACCACTTGACAGTCGGAAAACGCCTTAAATAACTCGAAGTCTGCCTATTTGAAAACACACTTCGCAGGAGTCGTCCACCCACCTCGCCATCAAAGCTCATGACCGAGTTGGCGCAACCACCGAGAAGCATTATCTCAGGATGTAATGCAACAGCCTGGCGTTTGACACGGAACAAAAAACACACCCACCACCAAAGCACAGTACCTGAACAGGGGAACGATTTCCTGCATGTCGACAAGTCTCAGCCCTATGGCTAGCGACGGCCCCAGACAGAGTAATAACCCCCTCACAGGTCTTGTTCTGGCATGGATTTATAAAGAACACAGAAAAAGAGAGAGAGAAATGGAGGTGCTTTCCTCTGTCGTTGTACTGCACAGGCATGTCCAGGCTCTGTGGTATGGCCTTTAATGGCCTGCTAACGCTAACCAATGACCCGTCCAGCAAAGAAAGACAAGGGACATGATTTATTAGCAAGTGTGTCTATGGCCATCTTAGTGTTGAGGAAGGGAATTAAGAGAAAGAGATTAGTATTACTTCAGGATTGTGGGCTTCCTGTACATTATTTAAAATATAATGGATTTATAGCATTGCGTCCTCGAGGTTGTTTTTTTCTTTCCCTCTGCCTTTTTGAAACGGTGCTTGCTTGTCACCTGTATTAGAAAAAAAACATCGCCCTCAACCGTATGTAATAGCAGCGTTATATTGTGCACTTTCAAAACATTTCAAGGTTTTTTTTTTTTTTTTACCTCCTGCCCAATCAGATTGCAGCTTGAGGGCCAGGGAGAGAAACATGGTGGCGGTAGTACAGGTGTAATTTACACTGCAGAGGTTTGTTTTGCGGGTCGCCCATCCGATCGGGTCTGACGCATGTCCGAGACACATCATTCAAGCCTGGATCCTGTTCACTTAGGATCTTGCAAGATGTCCCCATCAAACATGTGTAGCAAAAAAACCCAACTTCTCAATCAATCAAAACGGCACATAACGAATATCGGACAGTTTCTATCGTTTGGGACGTGTTGTCTGATTAACACCGAATCTCTGTGGGATACAAGTGTCTCATTCTGCAAACACGGCGGTGTTCATGACGACGATGAAGCATATACGTGAATTTAAAGCTTCTGGTTTTATATCAGTGGTTAATTGATCAGTTCTGGCAGTGAAACCGTGAGTACTGTAGGTGATCTAAACCACAGCAACTACATTCTAAGTAGATTTTTAACACATTCATCCTTCTGGTAAAGAATATTTAAAAAACTATACTTATAATGCTTTCTTTTCTCATCTCCCCTTTTTTATTTTTCAGTGTGAAGCACATTGTAGTCAAAATCATCCTGCATAACGGGCACTAAAGAAAGGATACAGGATGTATTTTAATATTAATGGTAACATATTAATAAGCAAATAACTTCAGAAATTTATGACCACTTGCCTTGTGTTGGTCCCTCTTTTGCTGCCAGAAAGATTTTTTTAGATTTAATTAAAAAAAGTAAAGAAAAAGAAAGAAATTAGTGTATTTTTTTATTTAGCAAAATATTAATTTTTGTAGAAACTAAATTCTCACGTTTGTGTTTTTTCTTTTTGTATAAATTTTTTTTTTCATGGGCAAAGTTCATTTTTTTTTTTTTTTTTTTTTTTAGATTAAGATTAGGTATAGATTTGTGCTGTGTAAAAAAGAAAAAGACATTTCAACATAGAATGCAATAAACACAAAAATATATACCTAGGAAAAAAGTGCATTAGAAGAGAAAATTATCACACAATTTTTTACAAATTCTTTTTTTCTGCAGAAAACCGCAAAGAAATTGTCGTTCAATTAAAGGAAAAAATTTTCCCATTTAGATTTTTATAAATTTTTTTATTTCCTGTGCTTTTTCTGGAGTGCTTTGGATGCACAACACATAAAAGCAGACATTCAGCACAAAACGTAGAGAGATTTGGATTTTTTTTGGGGTTAACAGAAGAATCCATGAAAAAAATGATGCCTGCGATTCTTTTAGGTTTATTAATTTTTTAAATCATTATATAATTATTTTTTTCTTTTTAGACTTTTGAGTCTCGATAGTACACATTTTGTTTTTGGTTACCTGACCATGAGAACCCCATCGACATCCTATTTCGTCCCCATTTGCTTTCATAATAACCTCCGCTCTTCTGGGAAGTTGTTCCACTATATATTAGAGAGTTTCTTTTCAGACTTTTAAATCTCAGCTCATTTCCTCAGTTTCGAGGTCACTTGATTTTTTCTAGCATACAAATAGCGACTCGGGTCTGATTGTATTTGTGTTTATGCTCGATAAATAAAACGAGGCACAGTGTCATTAATAAAAAAGGAGTAACTGCGATGATGTAATACGGATACCGTGTCCATATATGGAGTGTCACAGTTTCACCTCAGAGACATGTTAAGCGCTACATGTGGAGGATTGCAGTAGAGTTCACTTGTGTCCCAAATGCGACTTATTGTTTAGTCTCAAAAGTTTGTGGACACCCGACCATCAGATTGGTATGTGTTGTTTATTTTTTTTAATCCCTTTCCATGTTGAGTCTCCGATTGCTGGTATAAGAACCTCCACTCTTCTGGGAAGATGTTCCACCAGTTGACATTGTAGACATTTGTGTTAGAGGTCGACCGATATGGGTTTTTCCCTGGCCGATGATGATACAGATGAAATTTGTTCGGAGTCTGGAAAAAAAAACAAAAAACGTAGGAGACGATCCGGCGATGCCAATTAATTTTTCCAAGTGAATTTCTTTTTTTATTAATTTTGTACATTATTGTATCCAGTATTTCGGGTTTGGTTTAGCATATTTTATTGTTTATTTGATAGTATTTATAGCTCTTACATCATATGCGTAGTCAATAAGGAACACAGTAGCAACTTACAAACAAGTTCATGGTTACGAACGTTCGTTCAGGACGTAACTCGTTCATAAAGTTGGAAGCTTCTGTATTTTAAAATCCAGGCAGCCGATTATATATATATATATATATATTTTTGGTCCCGGTATGTTTGCCCGATTTTCGAATACTGAATTAATAAGACGTGCTGGAGGAAATTGCTTAAATGAAATGTTTGTTGATCAACACAAGCCTCTTCAATCAGTACACTGGTTACCAGGTTTGTACCTGTGCCTACCTGTAGCCTAATCTAAATCTTACTCTTATTCTCTCACTCTCTCTCTCTGTCTCCAAAAGCAGCATTATATTAAATATATAAGACTAGATTAAGAACGATTGATTAGAACTTAAAGCCCAAGCTGATGGTTGGCCACTGGTGTGTGTGTGTGTGTGTGTGTGTGTGTGTGTGTGTGTGTGTGTGTGTGTGTGTGTGTGTGTGTGTGTGTGTGTGTGTGTGGTGTGTCATTTAGAGTGTCCGTTGGCTTTATTTTCTTCCGCAGCGTTGGCTCTTCTCGGATGGCATCAGCTGTTTCTCGGCTGATTCTGCATGTTGAATCAGCGGTGGAGCTCATTGGCGAGAAAGAGAATCCGATTGGCCAATTAGCTTAGCGAGTGAGCACACGCAAAAAACCAAAACAAAAAAGGAACAGGATTGTTGTCGTTCTTGCTTTTGCCTAACTTAGCAGACATGATCGAAAAGAGCTACACAAATCCGTTAGCGATGATCGCGGCAGGTAGAAACTCCATCTCTCTTTACATATTTACAGCTGTAGCTCTTCCACTTTCCCTGTTTGGATGCCAAATTACTACAGACTACTACCACCTGCTGGAATGAGATAGTTACGAGATAGTTACATGCGAGGTTTGGTGTCTCAGATGCGCCTGCTTAATAGTCAACCTAAATTGCAGCACAACTGGTGCCAATTAATTAAGAAAAATGGCAAAAATCTTTGGCCGATGAATTGTTAAACCTGTAATTTGTGCTCATTCAGCTACAAGGGTGTTTAGTAAAGTCAGGTATTGATGTAGGTGAGGTGAGGAGACCTGGGGTGCAGTCAGCATTCACATTCATACCAAAGGTGTTCAATAGGGTCGGAGCTCTAGAGCATGAGATCTTCTACTCCAAACCCATGTAAACCGAAATCTTTATGGAGACGGTTTTGTGCACAGTAGGGCTTTGGGTTTGGGTCTCCTAATACAAGTGAAGGGAAAATTTCATGCCGCCACATCCCAAGACATCTATACAGTCATGTGGCTCCAACTATGTGGTAACAGTTTGTGGTGGAACCACATATGGCTGGAAATATTGTGCCACTTCTTCTTTTTTTTCCTTCTGATTCACAGTGAAGAAAATGGTTGTTCTGGCGTGTACACGTGTTCTACTCTAGTCATGTTTAACACTCCTGTGGGTTTTTTTGTTTTGTTTTTAATTGTTGCTGTTGTTTGAAACAATCAAGAGTGTTTTTATTGATAAAAATAGCCTCCATCACAGGATTGTGTGTGTTTTTTGTGTTCTCTTCGTCTCCGAGCTTCGCTGTGATTTTCCCTGGCTAAACATAATCTCCGGTAAATCTCACGCGCGAGCGGTGAAAGTCCACACGTGAGGAAGCGGAAGCACCTTAATGAGTTTTACTAGCGTTTAAGCAGCTCCGCTCCCAGCCCTCTTTTGTTCCTTTTTATTTATTTATTTTTTTTTACTTGAGCCACGGTCCGTTTATGACTGAGGAGATTAAAAGTGGCAGCGGCGCGAACAGACACGGAGCGCCGGCAGGTTTCAAGGGAGGCGATATATCAAGCGGGCATGAGTCGAAGTGTTTGGGCGGCGTACAGAAAAAAAAAAACCAGGAGTTATGCCCATGATGCGGAGTCATGTCCGATAGAGAGAATTTACGGCCTTAAAACCGCAGGGGTTCACCTGAAGAAGCAAAAAAGCGACGCGAAACAGACGGCAAACGTCCTTCCTGCAGATACGCAGCCGCTTTTTTTGGCATTTCTGCATCTCCATGCCCTTGATACACGAGTCTGGCGTTCTTCTAGTCTTGTTGTACAAGGACAGGGAGGGGATTAACGGCAACATCCCCCCTCACCCCAACACGCTTTTAAGTTTCTCGGAATCATTTGCGATGCTAGACGTCGACACGTCCGTCGTCAAATACGCTTTCACGAACAGAAGGATATTTTGAAAGACGCACGAGCTTGTTGCCGTGTCGTACCGCATTCTGATTGACAGGAGACTTTCCCTGGTAACAGGAGAAGCAGGAAAGAAAAAACAGCAGAGCTTCCACATGGCTTCGTAGCTATGAGTCACAAGCATGCAATATTGCGTTCCTAAATTTTTTACATATTTGTAATAAGATCGACTCTATGTTGACAAAAGTATTGGGACACCTGACTTCTCCAGCCATATATGGTTCTTCCCCAAACTACTGCCACAAACTTCAAGACACAGCCTGACAATGTACACAAAACCACCTGCATGAAGATATTAGTCAGAGTGGAAGATCATGAGTGGCCATGCACACGTTTGAGATGAATTATAGATCAGGCCTCCTCACTTCACCCACATCAGTACCTGACTTTACTAACACCCTTATGGCCTCTTCTCCACAAAATCTAGTGAAACGTCTTCCCAGAAGAGTGGAGGTTCTTATAGCAGCCAATGAAGACTAAATGTGAAATACCAATCTGATGTCCACAAGCTTTTGTCCATATAGTGTGAGACTAAACAGGAAGTCGCATTTGGGACACAACCGTACTCTACTGCAATCCTCCACATGTAGCGCTTAGCATGTTTCTGAGGTGAAACTGTGACACTCTATATATGGACACGGTATCCGTATTACATCATCGCAGTTACTCCTTTTTTATTAATGACACTGTGCCTCATTTTATTCATCGAGCATAAACACAAATACAATTAGACCCAAATCACTATTTGTATGCTAAAAATAATCAAGTGACCTCGAAACTGAGGAAATGAGCTGAAATTTTAAAGGCTGAAAAGAAACTTTATAATATATAGTGGAACAACTTCCCAAAAGAAGAACCTGAGCGGAGGTTATTATGAAAGCAAATGGGGACGAAATAGGATGTCGATGGGGTTCTCATGGTCAGGTGACCACAAACCTTTGTCCATATTGTGTATCACGCTAGATAACACATCACACCAAAATAACAAATCCAAACACATGGTGAGTTGTGTTTTGTTCTGTATGTGGGATTGTGATGGTGCAAGGTGAAGATAAAACTGGTTCGGACCTCAGAAAAATACATGAGGCCCAGTGAGAGAATCACCACTGATGTTTGAGGTTTTGATCAGGTTGCTTGTAGTGAACAAAGTTGCTGTAGTTCAGCAGATGGAGCAGTTTGGAGTCTGATTCAAATGCCGGTTTCAGAGTGGTGCCCGAACCCAGCGCTCATATCCTACAAGCCGTGTTTTTTTTTTGTTTTTTTTTTAAACCAATCTGGCAACCCTGGATTCTTTCCAATCAATTATCTACAGCATTTGTTTTCTAATTTCATATGTTGCAAATCTTGAATACTGAAAAGAGTGAAACTGTTATATAATGTTATTCTGAAGGCTAGGGCTTTATAAGAGGAGATCTCCGTCTTAAATCGCGTTTGGAATAAACCATGTGCATGTAAAAAAAAAAAAAAAAAAAAAAGCAAAACAGCAGAGATGCTCTTTTTATTTTATATTTTTAGTCCTCCGACTTTTCCAGTTCCGACTTCCTGAAAAGATTAGGCTGCCTGAGACCTTTGCACACAACTGTAGGTGTTTCTGAAAGTGAAGGAATGCAAAACCAGAGATCGTGTTCAGTAAGTAGGCAGATATTTCATCCAGCTGCACATCGCGAGCAACACGTTCCAAAACAACAAGCTGCTGCTTGAACGGACCGTGATGACCTGCTATCCTTCTTGCCTTTCTGTTTCTTTCTTTCTTGCTTTCTTTTTTTTTTTTTAAGCTGTGATGGATTGATGCTTATTGCATTAGGGGGCAATAAATGGGAAATTAAGAACGGTGCATTCCTCAAATGTTTTTTATTCTTTTTCATTTACAGAGCAATAAATTAATAATACATTCGGATGCAGGTTATTGGTCAGTCGGTTTGGTCATGTCATGTGGACACTATATGCTTTTTGAACATCCACTTTCACATTTCGTGTGCATTTGCTTGAACCTCCACTTTTCTGGGAAGATGTTCTACTAGATTTTGGAGTGTGCTTGTGGAGATTTGTGGGGATTTATTAATCTACAGGGGTGTTAGTAAAGTCAGGTGCTGATGTAGAGTTGAAGTGCACTGGGTGCAGTCACCGGTCCAATTCATCCCAAAGCTTTTCAATAGTTAAGGGTTAAAGTTAGACCTCTACAGCAGGAGATCTTCCACTCCAACCCATGGAAAGCATCGAGCTCTTCATGGAGCTGGCTTTGTGCACAGAGGTCTTGTCATGCTGGAACAGGTTTGGGTCTCCTAGTTCAAGTGAAGGGAAAATGTTATGCTAGATATCCAAAGACATTATATACAATTGTGTGGCTCCATCTTTGTGGAAGAAACCCAAGTGCCTGTATTTGCATGCACCTTCTTCTCCTTTGTCATCGTCTTTAGCTGTCTCCAGAAGCCCAGAGAACCTCAAGGTCCAAAGTTGTGGCATTTGACACATTAGTGCTTGGCCCCCTAAATATGCCTCTGCAATAAAAGGTCTGTAGATACTCGATTGTTATTCTACCTTTTCCTCTTCTTCTGGTCAGGATGTCTGTGGCAGGCCATAGAACGACCTGTTCAAAGGTTTTGCTGAAAACACACTTTGGCCCCTGTCCGGTAGGATTCTCACGTACGTTTGTGTTACAGATTTTATAGATATAATTTTTAAATATTTGATAGAATGGTTTTGAAAAAATAGATTTTTTGGGATATTCAGATTTTTTTGGGGTATTTTTAAGAATTACTTTGGTTGTGCTGTATTGTAGCAATCCCGTAGAGTCCCGTATCATATTTGTATCGAGTCCCCCGAACTGTGTCCCTGTTACCCGATTGTATCCAAGCTCTCGTATCATATCCAAGCTTCTCTACTAAAGCAAAACTTCCGTATCGTATCGATGATGCTCTCGTATTGTATCGAGACTTCCAAATTGTATCCAGGCTCTTGTAAATTAGCAAGGCTTCCAAATTGTTTCGAGACTTCCTTATTACATAAAGGCTCCCTAAATTTATCAAGGCTCTTGGATCATAGCACGGCTTCCAAATTGAATCGAGGCTTCCGTATCACATAAAGGCTCCCTAAAATGTATTAACTCTTTTGGATCGTAGCAAGGCTTCCAAATTGTATCGAGGCTCCTGTATCCAATTAGGGCTCTTTTTTTCGTAGCAAGCTTCCAAAAAATATATCCAGGCTGCCATATTAAATCGAGGCTCCTGTATTATATTGAGGCTCTCGAATCATATTAAGGCTTACAAATTGTATTAAGGCTCTTGTTTGGTATTGAGGCTCTTGTACAGTGTCGAGACTTAGCGGCCGATTTGTATCGAGGCTCCTGTACCAAAGCGAGGCTCCTGTATCATATCGAGGCTCCTGTACCAAATCGAGGCTCCTTTACTAAATCAAGGCTCCTGTTCCAAATCAAGGCTCCTGTATCATATCGAGGCTCCTGTACCAAATCGAGGCTCCTTTACCAAATCAAGGCTCCTGTTCCAAATCGAGGCTCCTGTATCATATTGAGGCTCCTTTACCAAATCAAAGCTCCTGTACCAATCAAGGCTCCTGTATCATATTGAGGCTTCTGTACCAAATCGAGGCTCCTGTATCATATTGAGGCACTCTGATTTTATCGAGGCTCTCAAATTGTATTGAGGCTCCCAAATTGTTTCGAGGCTACCGAATGAAATTGAGGCTCCCGTATCATATCGAGGCTCCTGTATCGAATCGAGGCACCAGTATCGTATCAAGGCTTCCGTATCATATTGAAGCTTTCTGCATCAATTCAAAGCTCCTGTATTACACTGTGTCGAATTGTGTGTTACACCGCTATTAAAGCTCCATTACAAAGCGTGACAAACAATGATGTAACGTCGAGAAATGACAGAAGTGAAATACAGATTGCTCGGCGCAGGCGTGGATATCCTGGACAGATGCGACATTATGATGTAATCAAAAACATTCCAAACATCTGCCATGCAAATCCACTGAAGAAAACAAACCCGGCTTTACAAACTGGCACTTCAGGTTCTTCAGCTACACTTCCAGAGAGCCGTGTTGATGCTGCTGCCGGTGTGTGTGTGTGTGTGTGTGTGTGTATGTGTGTGAGTGTGAGTGTATGTGTGGTGTTGTGCGTATTTCGGGCCTCCCGACTCATCCCGCCTCAGCTCCATGACACTGGAAGTCTCAGTGACACCAGGCTGCTTTGTTTTGTTTTTTTTCCCTTTCTTCCTTCCTTCCTTCCCAGCGAGGACGTTTCAGCCTCGTAGCGACTTCGAGCCTGAACACAGCCTTCGATTTGAGTGATGCCTCAATTCAGCTTCGAGGTCAACATGAAATGTCAGCCTTCTCCTCCTGCCAAAGGCACAGCCACGGTTGTCATAGTGATCATTACTCTACTTTTTTTTTTTTCCAATGATTTGTCGAGGGGATAGTGCAGCATGAGTTCGACACACCTGGCTCTATTCCCCCACACACACACACACACACACACACACACACACACACACACACACACACACACACACTCACACTGCAAGGATAAAAAAGGATGGAGTCGAGTACAGGAGACCGAAATAACTCGCAATCCAGCGTCCTCCTTCTGTGTTTCGGCAGGGATGGGGGAAGGGGGGGCAGTTGCCGTTATCTGGCTTCCGTGTCTGTCGGCTCACCGAAAGCCGAGATGGGTATCGATGTGACAGAGAGAACAATGCAACGGTAACCACTGGCTGCCCTGGCCACCGTTTAACATGGAGATTGGAAAAGGAATCAGCGCACCGTCCTCCTCGACCTGCATGCAAATGAGAGGAGTCTCTCTCTTTCTCTCTCGCTCTCTATTTTGCTCTAGTCTTTCTTTCACTCCATCTCCCTCCCTAGTCCTTTCCCTCTAATGGATGAGAATCCGCCCTCCCTCTTTCCTGATTAGTGTCCCTCCTTTTGAGTGACACACTCGCATTCAGGAAGCTGGTGCCTCAGGCTGCACTGCCAGCTGCTGTCAAACCGATATCTCTATATGAAAAAAAGATGCCAGCACCTTCTTCTTTTTCTCCCTCTTTCTCCAGAGTGCTATCTACCCTCTCTCTTTTACTCTGGTTACTCCGGTTTGGACGCGTTAGTAGGACGAAGCATGATTTACAGTGGCTGGACAGCCTCCCTGGCAGCGCTCGCCCCGTCCCGGCCTGGGTAGGCGTCCACGGCGCCGGAGCAAATGCCTGTTGTGCCACGAGCGTCACAACACCTACTCCTACCCACCCCTGCTTCCTGTCCCTCTGCTGCTCACACTGCTACTTTTATCTCCCGGGCAAACACACACTCACACACAGCACTCAGAGCCATCCTTCTGTTTCTATTTTGTTTGTTTTTTTCTTTTTTCAATGATTCATCTAAAAGCCTAAATCCGTTCTCCTCGCCTCTGTATCTCCACACGAAGGCCCCGCTCTCATCAGTTACAGCTCCGAAAGTAAATCTGAGATGATTAATTCTACGTGTGTGTGTGTGTGGTCTCCTAAAGCAAAGGTGGAGGGAGGGAGGTTGAACAGACGAGCGAAAGGGCGCTTCATCTGCAAAGAGGAATTTCAGAAATCTCCAGGCCAGAAAGGCGCCTCGTTCTCTTCCAAGAGCACTTTCACCTCTGGCACGGAGCCGGGCGTGCCTGCAGAGCGCCGAGGCCATGCCGAAAATACACAGATGGTAATATGTAGTACACCTCGGTACGACACGGCCACCATTATATATAGCATGGGGCCGTGCTGCGAGCGAAGGATTCCTTCCAACACGAAGACCCGAGGCATTACTCGCCCAGCCGAGTCTCACACACACACACACACACACACTTTACATTACATTACATGTGAAAATATACACTTTATTTATTCCTTTCTGGAACATACGCTCCCGCTCTATTCGAAAACTGCAGCGTAAGGAAGATTTGGATAGTAATAGTTGAATCGTACCATTGCTTGTCACTGAGGTGGAACACTGTAGCTTCTCAAACAAACACTGACCCAAGAGAAACCTACTCGTGAAAGAACATGGGGCTTTTCTTTTTTGTACTTTTTTTGATAAAATTTTTTTTACACAATGAATAAACGAAAAAACCGCATTAACCGAATAAACGAAAAAAAATAACCGTTTAAATATGAGAAATAAATTCATGATTTAAAAAGATACAGACTAGAAACAAGTCAAACGATCTGCCAGAGCAGTAATATAATTACACTTGGTAAGATTTCTTGAAATGAGAAAACTTATTGTATCTAGGCTTTTGGAAAAGAGCAAAATGTCCATAAATAAGCATTAAAACACTAATTCCAAGCAGTCGATCTGCTCTAATTAACTAAAAACTAGTTTTTGTTCTAAAATTTAAACGTTTGCTTTTTTTTTTTTTTTTTTTTTTAATTGTGTGTAGAAAACACAAACAAGGGAAGTCGTCTTCATTTAAGAATTCTCATTATATATTGTCTTGAAATGAAAACATTTTGAAAATAAAAACAAGATCAGCAACACATAAATGCGTTAATAATTATCTCTCATCTTGTAGCACACAGTAGTTACGATGCAAAAAACGAAGCCAAATCGTTACTTCTAAAAAGCTTATTGCAACATTATTGAATGTATTTTTCTTATTCCTGAACAATGAAATATATATTCAACATGAGAAGCTGAAATCAAGCTACAGAACAACAAAGTAAAATGCTATAAGTACTTTGAATAATGAACAAAGTTCCAAGAATATGGTGACTTAATACTGCAAAGTCTCATAATTAGTTATTAGGTTGTAAATAAATGTGTTGGTGTTAATTATAAACAAGAATTTGGGATAATTAATACTAATGAACAAGTCCTGAGTGTCTTAATATATACAAGGTTTTAAATGTTGCCTCTGATGGTAATTATGCTCAATTTGCAGGTAAAGTTACTAACTTTAAGCTTGACTAGGAAAACACGATTACAATCTTGAAGCAATCCAAATAATCTTGTGCAAGCTGCTCTAATTTATTATTAAAATAAAAACAATAAGAGTTTTATGGCCGGAAATCAGATTTTTGACCCTCCTGTGGCAAAAGGGTGCCAATAATGTGCTTTATTTTTTACTTGTTTTTTTATTTGTTCCCTCACTGAGGAGATAAACTAATCCTTTTTTGAATAGGGTTTATGTTTCCAATACTATATATTTATTTTATATATTAAAAAAGGTTTAAAACACCCATTAAAAATAGAAACAAATTCAAAATTAAGAACAAAAAATATCATTAAATTGTACCATCTACAATATTAGATCAACTCTGTGTTGTTGTGGAAGGAAGAGGCAGTGTAGCGATGGCCTTCAGAACAGAATCAGAGAATCGTTCACCATTTTTCTTTTCACGGTGCTCTACAATATCCAGCGAGTTGAAAGTTGGAAGATGCCAACCCTGCAAGGATCCCTGGCCATCAAGAGATTGTACCAGCGCCAGTTGGGTCCCACTTCATAAAGATTTCAGATACTTGACTTTAAGGATAACTCAAAATAACATTCTACAAATGCTGTTTGTCCATCATTGAACATCTAAAGGATCTGTCATTGAGGAGTCGCTGTCGAGTCTATAATGATCTCAGATGTTGAGCTAATTTATAAGTTGCTCAGGAGCTCCTGATTCCACAATTCCAACTAACTGGAGAAGACTGCAGAAAGGACATTACTTATAATCACACTTTACGGTGCTCATGATATTTCTCTCTTCACACCCTAGTGTTTGTAATGCTTTAATGATTTATAATCACACTTTTGGTGTAACCCAGATGAGGATGGGTTTCCGCTTTGAGTCGGGTTCCTCTCAAGGTTTCTTCCTCATGTCATCAAAGGGAGTTTTTTCTTGCCACAGTTGCCCCAGGCTTGATCATCGGTGATAAATGCACTAACATTTAAATAGAAGTGAATTTTTTTAGATAAGCCGATCAGGCGTTACATTATTACCACCTGCCTAATATTTTGTTGGTCCAGTTTTGCTGCCAAAACAATCGTGACCTTTCGAGTATTAACAGCAATAACTTCTTCAGCAATTTGAGCTACAGGATCTCGTCTGTTGGATTGGACCAGCCTTCGCTCCCCACGTGCGACCCTGTCGCTGGTTCACCACTGTTCTTTTGACCACTTTTGATAGATACTGACCACTGCAGACCAGGAACATCCCACAAGAGCTGCAGTTTTGTTGATGCTCTGACCCAGTTGTCTAGACATCACTTTTTGCTCCTCGTCAAACTCACTCAAGTTCTTACGCTCGCCCATTTTTCCTGCTTCTAACACGTCAACTTTAAGGACAAAATGTTCACTTGCTGCCTAATAAATCCTACACACTAACAGGTGCCATGATGAAGAGATAATCCCAATCCCAATTACACTCACAGTTGTCCTTTCCTTGTCAAACTGATTTGATTTAAACCTTCGACTGTTGATTCATATTTGTCTTCAGCCAATCTGGACTCTTTGGTCTTCTCGTAAGACAGAACTGATTGTGCGAGTTCCCCAATTAACAGGATCCCCTCCCTCCTGCTGAGCTGCGTTAGTCACTTGAGACAGCGTGAGACCCAATCGCGTGTGTGTGTGTGTGTGTATGTGTGTGTGTGTGTGTGTGAGAGAGAGAGGGACAGAGAGTGTGTGAGCGAGCGATTCCCGCCATTTTCTCGACCGTGGGCTAATAAGGCAGCACTGACCACCAGGCGTGTTAATTAACATAGCTCACAGCCATGGCACCTCCCACCCTGGACACTTCATTACCACCATCCAGTCCTTATCTTCCTCCTTCCACTGAACCCGCCCTCTCACCCCTCGCTCGACTGGTTTCACTCGCTAACAGCACTTACTCCCAGCATGCACCGGGAGCGCCAGGAAATGGCTGCCAAAAGGGTGCCAATTAGTTTGGCTTTTGGGTTTCGCCGCCTCGAGCACCGCGAGACGCCGTTCTTCTTTCTCAAATCCTGGAAGGCTACATGACTGCACGAGTTTTTCACCTGCGGTCTTTTCGTTGCAGCTTTCAGTGTGGTTCCTTAATGAATCCTTATGGAAATCTTTAGCTTTAATTTTGCATTTCGGTTTCGGTAGATTTATTTAATAAAGTGCGTAGCTGGTATACGTCCTGTAGCTAGCACGTGTGGATACCCTTAACGTGGCATTGAGTCGAAAAAAAGCTAGAGGGAGCATATATACAGCAAAACAGTAACGGTTGTAGTTGTAGATTTTGCAATTCAGTCGTCATGGCATCATTTGCAGCAGGGGACGGACGTGACGCGTGTTTTGTGCTTCGGTCCTGTGAAGGGGACATGCACTTCAGAGCGTACACCACTCGTCTGTTCGCGATGGAGTTAAAGCAGTTTGGACCCTCGCTTCTCCTGCAAGCCAGTGTGAGAGCAGAATATTGATGGCTGCGCCCTAGTTTAATCGACTAATGGCCCCTGCGCCTGCTTTTCACTCGGCTGAAGCAGCCTGCCCTCTGTTCTCGACATCCCCCCTCCCTCCACCACCCTGCGCCCTCCCCATGACCTCGGGTCAGCCAGGCCGATTTTTATGGCCCGCTGAGTGCAGAATAGCCGTAGTATGTCAGTAGACAACCTCACACAAGTCATTTGGCCCTGGGAGGAAAACCAGCAGTGCCTCATCCACCTCTTCCGCCACCTCCTCCTCCTCCTTTTCCTCCTCCTGCTTTTTCTCTTCTCCTCTCTTACATTCACAAAGAGAGCAGTTTCGCTTCATAACAAATTCTATGCAGAGGCTCGCTGATTTACAGTTAGAATAATGAAGCATTCAACATTTGAGTTAAGCTCTGCCTCTTCATGTTTATAAAGCTCCACCCACAGTATCTACAGTGCCCCTTCATGTTTATAAAGCTCCACCCGCAGTATCTACAGTGCCCCTTCATGTTTATAAAGCTCCACCCACTGTATCTACAGTGCCCCTTCATGTTTATAAAGCTCCACCCACTGTATCTACAGTGCCCCTTCATGTTTATAAAGCTCCACCCACAGTATCTACAGTGCCCCTTCATGTTTATAAAGCTCCACCCACTGTATCTACAGTGCCCCTTCATGTTTATAAAGCTCCACCCACTGTATCTACAGTGCCCCTTCATGTTTATAAAGCTCCACCCACAGTATCTACAGTGCCCCTTCATGTTTATAAAGCTCCACCCACTGTATCTACAGTGCCCCTTCATGTTTATAAAGCTCCACCCACTGTATCTACAGTGCCCCTTCATGTTTATAAAGCTCCACCCACAGTATCTACAGTGCCTATTCATGCTTATAAAGCTCCACCCACTGAATCTACAGTGCCCCTTCATGTTTATAAAGCTCCACCCACAGTATCTACATTGCCCCTTCATGTTTTAAAGCTCCACCCACTGTATCTACAGTGCCCTTTTATGTTTATAAAGCTCCACCCACTGTATCTACAGTGCCCCTTCATGCTTATAAAGCTCCACCCACAGTATCTACAGTGCCCCTTCATGTTTATAAAGCTCCACCCACAGTATCTACAGTGCCCTTTATGTTTATAAAGCTCCACCCACTGTATCTACAGTGCCCCTTCATGCTTATAAAGCTCCACCCACAGTATCTACATTGCCCCTTCATGTTTATAAAGCTCCACCCACAGTATCTACAGTGCCCTTTTATGTTTATAAAGCACCACCCACTGTATCTACAGTGCCCCTTCATGCTTATAAAGCTCCACCCACAGTATCTACAGTGCCCCTTCATGTTTATAAAGCACCACCCACTGTATCTACAGTGCCCCTTCATGTTTATAAAGCACCACCCACTGTATCTACAGTGCCCCTTCATGTTTATAAAGCTCCACCCACAGTGATGTGAGAACCAAGAGCTCACAGGAAAAGATCATGCTTATATTAGAATATGAAAAACAACCTTCTGAAAGGTCCAAATATCAGGTTCTGAGTCGTCTGTTCACAACAACAAGGTGATTTTTTTTTCTCCTTCTTGGTGCAGGAATAAAGATCAAATCCACATTCCACTAAAATACAGAATGTAATGAAAGACAAAAAAATTGTGTGCCGTTTCATTACAAATGCTCAGTGAATAAAACGAAATGTACACATCATTTTCCACTTCCCACAAAGAATATAAAGGTCGGTTGTCCCTCAGAGGGAATCTGTGAAGGTTCTGTGTAGAATCTCAAAACGACTTTCCCACACTGTCTCCTGCTAGGAAGCCAAGGACCACTTCTTTTCCTATTTTCTAATAATGCAGTTGACGTGTTAAAAGATAGAGCTTTGAGGCTGAACCCACACACACACACACACACAAACACACACACACACACACACACACACACAATGTTCTGTTTGATTTAACCCGCATGTGGGAAGTCGGAATTACGTGTTTTTTTTCTATTAACCTCAGGACTTTCGAAGTAGACGCTTCAATATTCAGGTTAAAAGCGGCTTACAATTAGTTCATTAATACACTTGAGCAGTTGGGGGTTAAGGGCCTTGCTCAAGGGCCCAGCAGTGACCCCATAGTGGTGGTGGGATTTGAACTCAAACCCTTCTGAAGAGAATTCCAACTCATCGTATTAGACTGAACATGATAACCTGAACATTGAGTGAATATTAGTATATACAGTATAACAGGTACCTTTTATTGGTACCACTGATAGAAAAGTCATGAGTGCAAATTGCACCACCACCACTGCTTGGCTCTTGAGCGAACTGAACCTGCTCACTTGTATAACAATTCCAAGTATCTCAAAGTGCTCCATAACACTATTGGGTAAGAATGGTGTAACAAAATCATTCAGAGATCACAAGTTCCAATCCTGGCTCTGCTACAGCCAGTTTTGGAGCCAAGTCGGAAACTTGGCCGTGATCAGGGTGGCCGTGATCAGGGCTTTGCTGAATGCGTATTGATGCAGTTGATCAGCTTCGGAGGAAATATGTGATATCATAGAAGGGTGGAAATTTGCCAAGACCAAAATTGCTAAGAAGTATTTTGGGGGTGTTTTTTGCATAATGTGCACACAAAAAGATGTTTTGGGCTGATCTGGTGCTATTCTGACCACGTACTACGTCTGCGATTTCATCATTGACAGCAGCTTAGAAACAAGCAAACGTGAAATTCTGTGTGAAACTGGCCAAATCCGCTGCAGAGACTTTCGAGATACGGTGATGCTGCAACGCATCTTTCGAGGTGTTTTGAGCGGCACGTGCGCTTCAAGAGCGGGAAAACATCACTGGAAGGCGATGTGAGATCAGGAAGACTTGAACGAGCTCAGCCCCAGACAATGACGAAACCATTCGTCAACTTGCGCATGATGATCGTCGGAGAACAATCCACACGATCTCACTTCCCCACCCACTCAAACATTACTGTCTTGTAAACAAAGCTAATCTTGAAACTTTTTGATCCCACCCTATATATGCTCAAGCATTAGATGCTTTTACTCATTTGTTGGTCGTGTCTTTATTGTTTAGCCAATATGTTATATTCTTTTAATATTAGCCTCATATGGTACATAGAGAGGGGGAGGTGGTAGCTTAGTGGTTAAGGCAGTGGACTTTGGATTCTGGAGTTTAAATTCCAGCCACACCAGACTGACACTCCTGGGCCCCTGAGCAAGGTCCTTAAGCCCTCAGTTGCATGAATAGGATAAAATGTAAGCTGTTTTGGATAAGGACTAGTGGTGTAATGCACACGCATTCGTACTGTACCGAATGCAATCCTTTTTACATGCGGAACATAGTTAAAATCTGTGTTCTTTCAGGAACATATTAATTGGTGGACCGTAAGTTTGTTTAGTCTCCGTGTGCATTTATTATTATTATTATTATTATTATTATTATTATTAAACTTAAAAACAGACATAACGTCAAGGATATAAAAATGAACTAGAGTTAGCGCAGTGTCAAATGAGTTTGTTTTGCACGTGCATGAAACCGCTAAAGAATCCATAGCGCTAGCATTAGCCGCTAACCAGGAAGTGTCTAGAGAATTTCTCTTAAAAGGAGAAAATCCTGTCAATTCCACATTTCGAGGGACTGAATGAATGCTAAAATACGTAGAACAGTTAAATAAATCATATCTTTAGAAAATTCCATATTAAATGTAAAACACACACATCTGTATTACCCAAATGGGGTCTAACAAATATAAACTATTCAATTAAAAGTATTCTTTATTTATTCCATTTTACTTTTTATAAAATATTATAAAATATCATTTTATATTTAATTTAACCAAGCAGGCATTTTATTTCAAATTGTTTTAAAAATGTAAATGTTAAAAAATGTTGTTCACAAAGGTTAATATTAATAATATACTGTTGATAAAAGAAAAACAATTGAACCGAACTGTGACTTAAACTGGGGTACCTAACGAACCGTGAATTTTGTGTACCGTTACACGCCTGATGAGGTCGTCTACCAAATCCCATAATGTAAATGGTACAGCATGTGTTTATAAACTACACTCTGTTGTGTGTGAGTGAAGTTGGGCTGGTGTAAGAGATTAAATGGAAAACTGGGGTAGAAATTCACACCCAGTACTCCTAATGGTACGATTTGTAGAGCCGATATGATTTAGGAGTTTTTTTTGGTGACTCAGGAGGTCATGGGTTCGATTCTGGCCGACGGCTACCAGAACTGTACCCTTGAGCGAGGTGCTTAACCCTGAGTCACTCCAGGAGGACCGTTCCTGCAGTTGTGTAGCTCCGTGGCTTTGGGCGAGAGAGTGTGAGGAGCCGAGTGTAAACAGGAGGCGAGCGATGGCAAACGTGAGGTCACGGCGAGTGCGGGAGCGGCAGTCAGCTGGAGGGTTAACGAGCCGCTCGGAGAAACACAGCTGAGCTGTAGAGACGGGTCAGGACACCGAGATGCTCTCGGAAAGACCCGGACATCTGCACCGACTGGCGTCTCGTCCAGAGCGACTGCAGTGTTGTCAATTATTGCAGGAAATAGTGGTTAATAATAGTAGTTAATGGTTCTCTCTTTTTGTGCATTGTTCAGGCAGAAGGAAGACCGTGGATTTTGTGTTCCGTTAAAACCCTAATAAGGACGTTTACCAAATGCCATAAATGTTAATGTGTAAATACGTGGTACAGTATACTACAGTCTGGTGTGTTTGTGTGTGTGTGTGTGTGTGTGTGTTGGGGGCTTCTGAACGTTAATAAATACAGTTTTTCTAAGATAGTTGTGTCTCGCTCTGTAACTTGTTGCTGTTACCAGATTCAAGCACTAGTGTAGGAAATACAATAATCACTGGTCTCAATGACGTGAGACTTTGTGTCAGAGAGAGAAAAAGAGAGAGAGAGAGAGAGAGAGAGAAAGAGACAAAAGCACACAGGGCCAGACGATGTAAGATATAGAAAACTAAGGTAGATGGAGAGCGACAGACCACATGACAGAAAGAGGGAGACAATAAGGGAAAGAGGATAGGGAGAGAAAGCATAAAAGAGAGTGAGAGAGATGTAAGGAGAGAGTGATTAATAGATAGAGAGGGAGAAGATGAATAGAGAATGTATAAAAAGAGAAACAAGGAAACTGAATGAGAGAGAGAGAGAGAGGTGAACAGAGACAACAGGTTGAAAGAGTGGTAAATAAAAAGAAAGACAGAAGACCAGATAAAGAAAGACGGGTAGGTAGAAGGAGAGCAGTAAATAGAGAGAAAAGAGAAACAAATTGGTTGTGAAAGATGAGTTAGCAGAGAAAGAAAGCATTTGAAAAGAAAGATGGAGAAAGAAAAAGAGGAAAAACCAGTAGGTAAAGAGAGAGACACATAAAGGCAAAGACAGGTAGGTAGAGTGAGACAGATAAAGAGAAACACTGGTAGGCAGACAGACATAAAGAGAGAGACAGGTAAGTAGAGTGAGACAGAGACGGGTAGGTAGAGTGGAGACATAAATGGAGAGACAGGTAGATAAAATGATAGATAAAAGGAGAGACAGGTAGCTAAAATAAGAGATAAAGGGTGAGACAGGTAGGTAGAATGAGAGATAAAGGGAAAGACAGGTTGGTAGAATGAGAGATGAACAGAGAGACGGGTGGGTAAAATGAAAGATAAAGGGAGAGACAGATAGGAAAAATGAGAGATAAAGAGAGATGGGTAGGTAAAATGAAAGATAAAGAGAGAGACAGTTGGGTAGAATGAGAGTTAAAGGGGGAGACAGGTGGGTAGAATAAGAGATAAAGAAAGAGACGGGTAGGTGGAATGAGAGATGAAGAGAGAGACGGGTAGGTGGAATGAGAGATGAAAAGAGAGACGGGTAGGTGGAATGAGAGATAAAGGGAGAGACGGGTAGGTAGAATGAGAGATAAAGAAAGGAGATGGTAGATAAAATCAGAGATAAAGGTTGAGTGGTGGGTAAAATGAGAGACATGTAGGTTTAGAGAGACCAATAAAGAGAGAGACAGGTAGGTAGAGTGAGATTATGAGAGAGACAGGTAGGTAGAGAGAGACAAATAAAAAGAGGTAGGTAGAGTGAGACATAAAGAGAGAGACAGGTAGGTAGAGAGAGAACAATAAAGAGAGAGAGACAGGTAGGTAGAGTGAGATTATGAGAGAGACAGGTAGGTTGAGAGAGACCAATAAAAAGAGGTAGGTAGAGTGAGACATAAAGAGAGATACAGGTAGATAGAGAGCGACCAATAAAGAGAGAGACAGGTAGGCAGAATGAGAGATTAAAAAAGAGACAGGTAGGTAGAGAGAGAGAGACTAATAAAGAGAGGTAGGTACAGTGAGAGATAAAGAGATAGACAAGTAGGTAGAGAGAGACCAATAAAGAGAGAGACAGGTTGGTAGAGTGAGACATTAGGAGAAAAACAGGTAGGTAGAATAAGAGATAAAGAGACAGGTAGGTAGAGAGAGAGACCAATACAGAGAGGTAGGTAGAGGGATTGAGATAAAGCCATGCAGAAGTAGAGCTGGAGTCATGACCTTGGGAAATGTCACACTGCCCACAGAGAGAGAGAGAGAGAGAGAGAGAGAGACTAGATGGGTGTAGCCCTGCCTAGCATAACCTAGCACAGCATCACATTCAGCTCTGTGTATGGTGTGTGTGTGTGTGTGTGTGTGTGTGTGTGTGTATTGGTGCCTCTGAGACCTTGGGTCAGCAATCTAGCCATTTCTCTCTAACCGCATTAGGGCCATTAGCGGCCGTCCCCACCGCTGTCACATGGAAACAGGTCACGCGTTGTGAACTCAAGCAACGCTCAGGTGATCTTCAGCTCCATGCTGCTCGTCAACATCACAACAGACACACACAGAACCGCACACGTTTACACACCGACAATCCTTCTCAGACACACACACTTGCCCTGTTCTGTTCCTCGTGTCTTAATGACGAGCATTGGGAGACTCCATGTTTGTACACAAACCCACTGTTGTAAACTCTTGTGGCTTGAGCAGTGAAACATTGTGCTGAAGAGTGGTTGTGTATGTGTGTGTGTGTGTGTGTGTGTGTGTGTGTGGTGTGTGTGTGTTGGTTGTTGTTTTGAATGCACAGCTTCTTGTACGCTGTCTATCACATAAAAGTAATCATGCCATGTTTATACACTCCAAAAAATACACCTCAATTTCCTTGATTCTGATTGGCTAGATAGTTTATATTTAACTCCTCACTGAACATTTTAGCATTTTTAGAGCAACCGCTTATTCACTAGGATAAGAGCCGCTCCATAAAAACAAAGTAAAATCAAGAGGCGTGACGCAGATCATGACAACAATCACAACGTCAGCAAAGAGAATCAGTAATCAGCAAGAAATTTCTTCTTTATTTTAAAGCGTAGGCAGAATAAACAACTCTTATAACCTGCTTTGTTTTAGGGATTTAAACACAATTAATGCAACCAGCCTGATCATTGACTCAAACGGCTCTTTTAACCAATTGCATCTTCGCGTGTATAATGACTAACAGCTTAACTCAAGAACTATTTTCAAAAGTTTGTTGTTCAGTAGTTTGCGTCTTCAGGATTGTCTAAACTTTTGACAAAACGCGGACGTGACAACGCATTTGACGGTGTCCGTTATTATGCCGATTCAAATGTGGTTTCTGTGTGTTTATGTGACTGAAGTAAACCAGTAATTTATACATTGGACGTTGTTCCTATGTATAATATGTATTGTTTGTCATAATTAAGTCAATGAAACTTGTCATAGAGTTAAACTTGGTAAAAGTTTGTGTAGAACTCCAGAAACAGAAGTTAAATATAATTTACCACCTCATTTAACGTATGTCTTTCCAATCCAGATATCAGGTTTAGAAGTCAATCACAAATCAAGTCTTCATTTATTTTTTATAGACCAATTTAAAAATGTGCACCCCAGTGTATAAGCTGAATATGTATATCATTCCTTGAATCCACAAGAACCATGCAAGGATGCTTGCTTCAGTGTTGCCACCCCTTGTAATTCTTATGCCAACCCATAAAAAATGTTCTAGATCCACCCCTGATTGAGATGGACATGAAAGAATCAAAAAATTGCAGTCAAACGTCCAAACGATTTAAAATCGTGCGGGTCATGAGGGCTAGGCGTCCGTCCTCACACACCTCTTCGTCCTCCAGGCAGCGGCGCCGGCCAGATGCCGACTATAAGGATCCCGGCGGGTCACCGGGGCGACGTTGCTTGGCAACGTCTTTTGCCGCTTTCCCTGTAAACAGAGAAGAACTCGGAGGGCTTATGTCGAGGTCGGCGAGGTGAGAGGGGCCGCGATACGGAGGACACAGCGCTCAAATGAATCTTGCTTTTTCTTTTAGTACGGATCATATTCCGGTGTCAAAGGTGCGCTGACCTTTTGTGCTGCCACAGCTTTTTATTATCTGTCTGCCCCTGCGGAGATGGTGCCATTTAAATCGGTTAATGTAACCGTACACTCCATAGTGGAAGGGGGAGGGGGGGGGGAGAAAGAGAAAAAAAACTCAAGTGATAAGTTTGAACGTGTTTCACATACAGGGCTCAGGCTTGTTGTGTTTTCTTGACATGTTCGTAACAAGGCTTTGTTAATATGTATCAGGAATCTTCACTTTTCTTTTGTTCGCCCTTGTCTGGCAAGCTGTAATGTTTTGCTTATGAATATTGATACATGAAGTGTATATTAATGACCCTTGGTGACCTTAACCCTATCCTTATTGGCTCCCTGGTGGTATCTGCAGCCTCATGAATATTAATGCGGTCCTGTAACCTCCATTACCCTAATCTTTGCTGTCTAGCCTCCCCGAAGAGCCCGTTGCCATGGTAACCCCTTCACCAGGCTCCTTTAGACCCTGGGAAGAAAAAAAATGGTAACAAAAAAAAGGCAGAGAACCGAGTCGTTCTGGCAATGAGAATTGTGCATTGATGAAGAGTTTTCGGTGTCGCTCTTTTATTTCCCCCCGTTACGTGACCTGGATGAAAAAGTATGACCTGGAAAAGGTCAAATAGCTGATTTTAGGGGATTTTTTATTCATGATGAAAATTTCATTATTGCAGCTTTTTTTGTGTGTGTAATTTGTGTGCCCCTTTTGGTTTGCTGTATTGTTTCCAGCTGAAATGTACACTCTGAATATATGGGGTACCCAGCTGGGGTACACACTTCACTTCTGCAGTGTGTGTAATGTCAATGTTCTGCTGTGTTGCAGATGCAGAGCCAGCTGAGGATGGGGCGCTAGCGGGCAGCTCGGTTGTGGAGGATGGCTGGTTTGAGAACAACTCCGACAGTCCTTCCACATCGTCCTACGGAGACGTGCAGGATGACCTGCGGGTATCTCCAGAGGACAGGGCACGGCCGGACCGCGCTACCTTGGCCGGGAGCCCGCCGGTCTGCGCTACGCCTACCCAACGGGTATCGCTGGAGCTGCTGGGCCTGGACGCACGCACTTTGTCCACACAAGACATGTCCCTGGTGTCTTCTGTGTCACTGTCATCGATGGTTTCCTCGTTGTACGGTGATTCGGCTCATAGCCTCTCCAAACCACTTAGCAGCAACTTGCGCAGGCTCCTGGAGTCCGGCTCGGTGAAGCTGGAATCAGGAGAGCTGATTGGACGAGGTTTGGGCCGAGGGACAGAGTCTCCGCCTGCAGGCCTAGCGCTGTCTCCGTCCTCTCATCATGCCCAGCAGCTCAGTGCGCTTGCACGCAGACTGGCCAACAGCAGTAACAACGGCATTAGCTCCGCCTCCACCTCTCCTGCCTCGGTACCTGTAGTAAAGCAAGAACCTGGAGACCCGTTCGGACCGGCCGAGCCTGCCAGTTCGGGCGGCACCGGCTTTGTTTGGGTGGGGATGGCAGATAAATGGCCGCCAACCGGAAGCCTGTCTCCCGATTCGGCAATTCAGAAACTGAAAGCAGCAGCCAACGCTGTTCTCCAGGACAAGAACTCCACCTCGTCATCGTCCTCCTCATCCTCTTCCTCAGTCACCTCCTCCTCATCTTCCTCCTCCTCTTCCTCCTCGGTGCCACCTCTCGGTGTGCGTTCGGACGACTCTGTCCGCTTCGACTCCTTCGCGTCGCCCTTCAGCTCGCAGTCCGCCAGCTCCACCCTCGCCGCCCTCTCCAAGAAAGTGTCTGAGAGAAGCCAGCAGCAGCAGGCGCCCTCGGCCGGTCCTTTTCTCTCTCTCGTCTCCATGACCTCATCGGCAGCGCTGCTCAAAGAGGTGGCCGCTCGGGCCGCTGGCAACATGCTGGCCGACAAAAAGGAGCCGCAGCTGGCAACAGCCAACAACGAGGACTCGAAACTGCAGTTAGACAGGAACCACAAGGCCCCGACGCCCAACCAGAGCATGGAGCTTCTGCTGCCCACTACCCCCAAGGGACGTGCCAAGCCCAGCAGCCAAGCAGGTAACAGCTTGTCCTCACTGTGGCAGATGCATGTAAACAATTCCTTTAATGTGCTCTAATGACGGCTGACAGCAGGTGATTTGGCAAAAGTTTCGCATAATATCACCTGTTTGTAAATCTCTTAAGGTATTCTAACGTGTAATCTATTACATACACAACAAAATAGCTAATAAAGTGCCAGACTTTATTCATGTATTCAGCTGTCATGTAAACTGGCCTAATGTTGATCATTTCTTGTTCCACGTTGTGAAAAACGCAGAATTGTATCATGATGCTGTCGTTTTCTTCATTCTCATTGGTCCAGATGTTTTTTGTTTATATTGTACAGCACAGTGTGAATTGTAGCAGAGAACAAAAATTTTAGACTTATTTAACAACGAGGAAATTTGAGTTTTTTCTCGCCTAGTTTTTCTACTAGGCGAGAAATATTTGATGTTTATTGAAGGAGACTCTAGTGTCAGAGCTTGGCACAGGTGCAATCAAGTTGTTCCTTTGAGGGCGAAGGAGTTAACGATTTCTGGTTTCTGTGTGCTTTTTTTTTTGGTTCAAAAGACAGATTAGAGATGCTGGTAAGGAAACGACTGTTTATAGCTATATATTATTTACACTATAACATATTATAACGTGAGAACTAGCTCACTTCACAATGTTAAATATAACCGTAAATGTATAAATGAGATAATTATTAGTTTCCCCTTAATGGAAGCATCTGCCAAATGGCATAAATGTAACCGTAAATGGATAAAAATGGTTTGGGATTCTTGGGGTGCTAACAGTAAGTCTGCCCCTAACACACTTCTTTACGCTGAGTATTTTCTTTTCACCTCCAAATGTTTTATTGCTGATATAAGAAGTTAAAGTTTCCCTATAGTTTTATTATTGTTGAGGCGAAGTTGAGACCCAAATGAGGATTAATTTCCCTTCGGGTTTCCCTCAAGGTTTCCTCCGCATTCCATCACAAGGAGTTTTTTCCCTCACTGCTGTCTCTGCCAGCTTTCTCATTAGGAATAAACATATACGGACTAATTAATTTAAAATCTATATTAGTAATTAATTTATTTTCAGAAAGCTTCTTAGAGACTATGTCCATTGTTAAATGTGCTACAATAATTGTTTTTTTTTTTTTATCTTATTTTTGGAAAGCCAACTTACCTATTGTAATGTTTACAAACATCTTTAAGTACCTCAAGCTAATACAGTATTTCAGCCACATTGCCCACCATTAGATCAATCATTTCTGCCAAGCATTACCCATTTATTCACTATAGTTTCTTTAACAAACCAGTAAACCACAGCTAGTGGTGAAAGCAGAAGAATGGGACCAAGGCGCTTTCTTAGTTCATCTCTAAATAATGTGTGTATGTGAAACTTCATTCATTTAATGCTTTGATGGGATCTTCATCACTGGATGATGGTGGATTCAGTGAAACAGAAAATTGAGAAGAAACCAGATAATACATCCAACCAGCCTGCATGAAAAACTGATGTATTTCGGATGATTCTCTGACCGGGCAAAATTGATATAATGCCATTTTTGTTTAATATCAGGTTTCATTCACTGACGTGTTCAAAACTACAGATTTTCTCAATGTGATTTGATTTCATTAATCATATTTTGAGAAGCAGAGCTTGGTAAAGTACATCATTCCTGTGCTGGAGTTAAAGTACTGTGACTTCGGTAAAAGCAAAACTCCTCCTTTTGCATTCCGAAATTCTCTCTTTTACGTGGTATCGAAAGTAAAAGAAGAAATCAGTTTATGGACAGAATTATATGTGTTTTATTTCCCGAACTGTCGCCACAAATTTGGAGGCGCGCAATTGTATAGGATGCCTTTAAATGCCGTAGCATTGAACTACGAGACCCAAACCTGTTCCAGTATTTCAGTTCCCCGTTGTGCACAAAGCCAGCTCCATGAAGATCTGCTTCGCATTGGTTGGAGTGGAAGATCTCATACTATAGAGCACTGACCCGAACCCTATTGAACACCTTTTTGGGATGAATGTGAACGCTGATATCACCCCAGGCCTCCTAGCATCACCTACATCAGGGCTTGACTTGAAAAAAGAGTGGAGGTATTTTAAAGAGCGAATGGGGACGAAAAGTGGATTGGGAAGATTGAAAACATTTTATGAACAGATATCCACAAACTTTTGTCCATTTTGACCACATATAAATAATAGATACGGTTATTAGACATCTATAAGGAGAGAGTTTTCTATACACACACACACCACACACACACACACACACACACACACACACACACACACACACACACACGCACCAGAACTGCGAGTTTACTCCAATGCTATCGCCACAGCTTCTCATTTAACAGTGTTTATATATGAACTTCATGGTAGCATGTTTTTTTTTTTTTTCTGACAGTTTCCCCCTGTAATGAAAACACCCTGAAGATTTGATGTCCAGTAAAATACTAACTTACTGCTTCTGGAAATAAAGTAGCCGTAACCCGAGTAAACAATATGTGCCTCTGTTGTCAGTTTTGTCAGCGATCCGATATGTTTTGTTCCATCGAGGCTCCCGTTTTTGTTTCGAAACGTGACCTTCGCGCCGCAATGAGCTCGACCGAGCGTAATTACACATCACTGAAACTATACCCGAGGCTGTGGATACGCCATGAGGGAATAGCGAGCGTAAACCGAGGTGACTGCGGCACTCGGCTCGCGTAGATGTAAGGAATCCTAAACCTAAAAAAAAATGCCTGAAGTGAAGTGTTTTATTCCCCTTATACCACATGCTCCTTTTATGTACACAATTCTAGCACCGTTTATTGTTTACAAAAACATATTTACATTGAAGCATTAAAGTAAATATTTCCCTCAACAGCTTCTCTCTGCATTTCTTTCCTCAAGTCTTCAAGTAAAATAAAAGCAGCTCCACATCACCTGGACTTTTACAAATCTCTGATGCTGGAGACCAAAAATGTAGCTTTTTTCCAAATCTGGAAATCTTCAGCGTATTTGCATGAGGTGTTTGTGGAAGTAGTAGCTCGATAGGGTTTTTTTTTTATAATCCCTATCAGTCTCCATCTCAGATGTATCGACTGTCAAACAGAAGCAGTGAGTGTGTGTGTGTGTGTGTGTGTGTGTGTGTGTGTGTGTGTGTGTGTGTGTGTGTGTGCAAGCTAACCAAATCCATCTCAGCAGATTTCCCAGGAATGTAGGTCAGGCTCTTCAGATGCGACACAGCCATTCGAGTTTCCGCTCAGCAGAAGGCCAGTCGAGAGTGTCGAACCTTCGAACCATCGTGTTTGCAAACGTTTTTTTTTCCCCCCAAAGCATTATGGGGGAAAAAAGAAGTTGTGAATAAGATCAAATACACAATATCGACAAACGTATTGGGACAAGTGACTTTTCCAGACATATGTAGTTCTTAGTCAAATTGTTACCACAAAGTCGGAGGCACACAACCGTATAGGGTGTCAAGTCAAGTCAAGTCAAGTTTATTTCTATAGCGCTTTTCACAACAGACATTGTCTCAAAGCAGCTTTATAGAAATCAACAGTCAAGGTGAACGATGTGTATTTATCTCTGATGAGCAGCCATGGTGACTGTGACCAGGAAAAACTCCCTTAGATGTTATGAGGAAGAAACCTTGAGAGGAACCAGACTCAAAGGGGAACCCATCCTCATTTGGGTGACATCAAGAGTTTGATCATAAATCTTTCAACAATACAGAACACTGGAGAGTGAGAACTAACATGAGTACTGGAGCGTGTAATTATAAGTAATGTTCTTTTTACAGTCTTATACAGATCATTATGGTTATAAAACTAGGAGCTACTATAACTTATAAAATAGCTCAACATTTGTGATCATCACAGATCATCACCAGGTGTGTTTAGTAGTGACGGGACGTTCACGAGTGATTTATTCATTAACGAGTCTCAGAAGAACGAATCATCTCAAAGAGTGATTCGTTCATTTTCTACTCTACACGCTACTCTATGAAATCTCCAAAGGTTATGTAGAGGAAACAGAATGGAGTAGTTCATCTCATAAGTCCTCTGGTCCGAGGTGTTTTCACGTGACTCCTATATACGCTATGAAGATCAATGTGATCGAATGATTAAAGGAACGAAGGGAACCAAACGACTCCAAAAAGATTTGTTCATTATGATGAAGGAGATTCAACAAACCAAGTCAAATGATTCGATCTTCCAATCGCTAGTGTTTAGATGTGATATCATGAAATTTTCCTTTCACTTCAACTAAGAGACCCAAATCTGTTCCAGCATGACTCCATGAAGATCTGCTTTACATGGGATGGAGTGAAAGATCTTGAATGGCCTGCTGGAATGAATTGGAATGCTGATTGCACCACAGGCCTCCTACATCAGTTTTTAACAAATCTCCACAAACACACTCCAAAATCTAGTGGAACATCTTCCCAGAAGAGTGGAGGTTATTATAACAGCAGATGAAGTCTGAATGTGAAATGGTATGTTCAAAAAGCACATACCAACCGTGTGCCCAAATAGTGTACTTTCTGATCTGGCCATTAATGTACAGTATGTTGAAATTGTTAACTGTGGCCCATACGTGTGATTTGATCTGATTTCAATTGCGTCGCTATGTACGATATTAAGCAGTGAGAATTAGCTCGTCTCGAAGCCTTTTCTTTTTTCTTTTTTTCACAAGCATGGAAGACCTTCAGTTTCCACGGCGATCTCGTCGCAGCACGAGGTCGGGCCACAGATGGTGGTTTATCGTCGCAAATAGGCAGCCTCGAAGTTTTACACTCTGGGTCAATGAACGGCTGAGCGCGGCAATCCTGCCGAACACTGATTACCAGATGTTTTCCACGCCATGTGACTGGAATACTTATGAAGCCGCCTCTAATGCAATCATGCCAGCTTCTAATAAGACCAATCGAGCTCTAATGTGCACCAGATACAGAGCCAACAACAATAATCATCCTCCTGCTTGACTGAAGCGCTCGCCGCGAGACTCCAGAAATCTCCAAGATCGGGGCTACGAGGAACGTTTTAAACGCCGCACCTTTTTATTTCCTGCAGTCGTTCATATCACCAATTACAATTAACGACGGAACTGAACGATCCCGCAGACTCGAACATCGACAGCCATTTCCCCTCGTTTCCCCCCTGACCGCCCGAGATACGATCTCGATAGCGGTTTTACTGCCGTACCACGAGCCGGCAGTGTCACACTCGTTAACATTATGGTCTGCTGTGTAATATTTCTACTTTTTTTTCCCACGCAGGTTCACCGGAGGACGGCGGGAAGCCCTTCCAGTGTCCCGTGTGCGGCCTGGTCATCAAACGCAAGAGCTATTGGAAGAGACACATGGTGATTCACACGGGTCTGAAAAGCCACCAGTGCCCTCTGTGTCCCTTCCGCTGCGCTCGCAAAGACAATCTCAAGTCACACATGAAGGTGAGATTGGCGTCCGGGCCCCGCTGTCATGACATTGTTTTGACAAAAAAAGAATTAGTTCCTATATTAATAAGCGTTTGTTTGTTTGTTTGATCGTATTGTATTTTTTTTTTATGACATTTATATTTTAACGTAATTTGAAAATGTATTTCAACATTAATGAGCCTTTATTTATTTATTTTATTTTATTATTCATTTTTTTTTATTAATTCTTTTTTTTAATTGGTTTTCTTGTTTTATTTCAAAAATGACCTTCATATTTGAATGTACTTCAAAAAATATTTCAAAGGTGAATGAGCATTTTTATGTATTTATTTATTCATAAATATATGTTTATGTTTGAATTTATTTTGATCTCAATAAGCATATTCTATTTATTCGATCAGCTTTATTTATTCATTAATTTTAATTTTAATTTTTTAAATCCATCGTTTGAATTTACTTAGATTTTCTTCAAATGTTACTTTTATTTGGAAAATTGCATTTGAATATACTTCGAGAATTTATTTCTATTATTGATATCAAGCCTCTTTTTCATTATTTATTTGATTTGTTTCATTTGGAAAAAAATGACAAATATTATTAATTAATTATTTTATTATTAATTATTTTTTTATATATTAATTAAAACTATTATCAACATTATTAATATTAATTATGAATTTGTGCAGCACTGTATACAGTACACTTAACAGAGCATGTCTCAAGGGTAGTGTTCTTAAAAGTATTTCTTAGAGTGTGAAATGGGTATTGAACAAAATGATGGTGATCCACACACCTGAAGAAAGACATGGTTCATTTTATATCTCATTAGTGCACTGTGTGGCCAAAAGTTTGTGGACACCTGAACATAAGATTGGTATGTACCTTTTGAACATCCCTTTCCACATTTACTGTTATAATTACCTCCACTCTTCTGGGAAGATGTTTTACTAGATTTTGATACACTTTTGGAGATTTGTGCTCATTCAGACATACAGGCATAATGAGTGTAGGTGAGGTGAGGAGGTCTGGGGTGCAGTCAGCGTTCCAAATCATGCCAAAGGTGTTAGATATTGTTTATAGCTCTATAGCAGGCCAATCGAGATCTTCCACTCCAACCATGTAAAGCAGATCTTCATGGTCCTGACTTTGTGCACAGGGGCATTGTCATGCTGGAGCAGGTTTGGATCAATTGTGTGTGAACTTCAGCTTTGTGGGAAGAATCGAAATACTTTATTGATCCTATAGGAAAATTATTTGGTTGCAGTTGCTCACAGTAAAAGATCAAAGTAAAGATGAAATAAAAATAAGAGCATATGAATAAATGTGTAATTAATTAATTTATATAAGTGAAATTAAACGTGTGGCAGCAGTGAAAAGCAGATGGCAGAAAAGTCAGACTACAATAATAGTTATGTTATCGCACATGCAACTTATTATTATTATTATCATTATTATTATTATTATTACACATAATTGCCCAAGATTTTAACAATATATGTGTGACATGAAAATCTATAAATATAACGACGTCTACATTATTTATAGCGTATAACATCTATTTTGTTATTAGAGCCACATATGGCTGGGAAAGACCGGTGTCCCAATACTTTTGTCCCCTATAATGTACTGTATATGATGTGAAATGGAAGCTGTAAATGGCATGCAGAGCTCCTGCACTGATAGCAAGCATCTTTCTGAATAATCTAGTTCATTAGAGCTACATTAGATGACATGATAGACTACAGAAATGTAGATAAAAAAACCCAGCAGGATGGAGAAATAAATGTTTATGGTTTCAGGTGCACCAGCACCAGGACCGGGGCGAGACGTTCCAGTGTGAGCTGTGTCCCTTCACCTCATCGCGCCACTTCAGCTTGAAGCTGCACATGCGCTGTCACCAGCACTTCCCCCGGACCGAGCTCAAGGTCAAAGAGGAGCCGTGCACCGACGCCGAGGAGGGCGAGGGCGAGCACGCCTCGGTCACGGGCACCTCTCCGTCTCCCGCTCTGTGCCAGACGCCGGGCGAAGCCTCTTCCAATCACGCACACATCAAAGAGGAGCCTCAGGACGTTGCCCTCACGCCGCCATTCCCGCCTGGCCGAGAGCGACCAGGCAGCAGTAGCAGCTCGTTGGATCTGCCCAGGATCAGCGCCAGTCCACCAGGGCCAGGCTCGGCAACCCCGGCAGCCTCGCTCTTCAGCCCGGACATCAGCACCAAGACGGCCACAGACCTCCTCATGAAGCTCTCTGGTGAGTCTGATCGCTACCGGCTACTTCCTGGGTTGCTCACACTTCCTTGTTCTGCAGGTTGCTCAAAACCGATACTGTTGCTCATTGTTGATCGTTTAATACAATTTTGGTCCATGAAATCAGTCATGTTCCTGTAGCATTTAAAAGTATATATTTTGGCCAAAAGTTTGTGGACACCTTTTTGACAGATTTTTTTACATTTCACATTCAGTCCCCATTTGCTGTTCTAATAACCTCCACTCTACTGGAAAGATGTTCCACTAGATGTTGGAGTGTGCTTATGAGTAGTAATGACTTACTCAGCCACAAGGGTGTTTAGTAAAGTCAGGTACTGATGTAGGTGAGGTGAGGAGACCTTGGGTGCAGTCAGCATTCCCATTCATCTTAAAGGTGTTCAAAAGTGTGTAGGGCTGAAACAATTCCTCGAGTAATTTGATAAAAAAAATGTAATCGAGGCAAATTACTCAATGCTTCCTTTCAGTCAATTTAACTACACACTGAGCGCCGTGTTTCCCACGGACCATTATTACTGACGCACCGCCCGCTAAACTATGGAACGCTCTGGACAGGTAACACAGAAGAAACTGCAGAATAGAAAATGGAGGAACGGAGAGAAAACAGCGAGGGGACAGGGAGAAGATTCAGGCCAAAGTAAACGGCAGGAAGTTTCCAAAGTTTGGGATCATTTCAAACTAAAACAAAGAAAACACAGTACATTGCGGTTAACGTTTTTAAAGTCATTTGAAATTGATTTATATTTTTATTTATATACAGTGCGGTCTAAAAATCTCCCACAGCAGCCGTGTGGAGCAGAGTAGCGGAGCTGGCGATAAACACACGGACTTAGCGCGTGGAAAATTTCCAGAAACAAGGAAACCACATAGTGATACTGTGCGAGATTTAACCAAGAAATCCACGAGTGAGGATAATTATGAGTTTCATTAAACTGATATTTTCCCATAACCTTCCCTACACCACTGCGGAGGGACTTTTTGATGTCATTTGGTTAATAAATGCACTAAATGGGTTTATTTTTCACCAATATTCTTGTGTGCGATTTCAGCAATAAAATTTTTTTCTGAAAAGGAAACAAATTACTTCATTTCAAGAGACCAGTCTAATATTCTCTCTTTTATTTACTATTGCTCTTTAATAAAGAAAACGTTCTAGGAAGAACCACATATGGCTGGAGAAATCAAGCGTCCCAATACTTTTGTCAAAAGCTGCAGCTATTGATTATTTCAATCAAGTATTCTGCCGATTATTCCGTTAATTAGTGAGTAATCGGAGCGGAAAAGTACTTCAGCAATACCGATAAAAATACAAGAGAAAATGAGTCGGGTCTCTGAAATATAACGTCATTTCCTTTTTAGAAAGATTTTAATTCTTATTGCTGAAATATCTACAAGTATAGAAGATCATCTGTGAAAACCCAACCCAATTAGTGCATTTAATAGCCATATTACATCGAAAATGCAAATACAAATATATAAATAAAAAACTGAAATCACTTTCGTATTGGAATTACTCAAGTTATTGAGGAATCATTTCAGCCCTACTGTTGTCTGCATATAGTGTAGATTCCATGAACCAGAGGTCCTTAATGAGGTCAGGACGTATGAAAGATGAACCTCTACAGCGTCATGTGTAAGAGACAAATAAATGTTTAAACTCATAACAGTGTTAAAGTGTATAAGTGCAAGATGGGGCTGTACCATGCTGGAGCGGCATTGACAAGTTAAAAGAGTAATCGTTAGATGGGGATGTTGATGTAGCAGGCCAGCCTACATCCACTGTCACACACAGTCACACACACACACACACACACACACACACACACACACACACACACTAAATCCTGCCGCCTCTACTGCCTCTTAAAGAGCCGGCACTTTGACAGTTATTCACTTCAACAAGCCCAAAGTTTAGAGCTGTTTAGCTCCGTCGCAGCAGCAAGTGTCAGGTTATTGTGAGTCAACAGCAAGATTGATGCGAGCCACTCGCTCCGGGTTCGGCCGCGAGGTCAGAGAAAGGGCCGCAGCTCACCCGCTCAACGCACAGTAATTAGATTGAGATCTTGGTGTGGAGGAGGAAAAGAGCTGAGAAAAAAAAAACCACAGTAAATTAATTAAAAATTCATGCATAATTCATAATTAAGAAGGAATTCGTAATTGGAAGTGATTAGTCCCTCTCGGGCTCCAAAGTGTGACCTCCTGGATGGATGTTCGTTTGCGTGTGTGGGTGAGACACATTTAATAGACAGATATCACAATATATAGGATATTTGCTGGAATTGAAAAACAAATAGGTCAGATGGATGGATGGATGGATGGATGGATGGATGGATGGATGGATGGATGGATGGATAGATAGATAGATAGATAGATAGATAGATAGATAGATAGATCGATGATAGATGATCGATCGATCGATCGATCGATCGACAGACAGACAGACAGACAGACAGACAGACAGACAGACAGACAGACAGACAGACAGACAGACAGACAGAACTTTATTGTCATTACATGATACAGGTACACAGCAACTAAATGCAGTTTTGTAATTGGCATCTACCAGAAGTGTAGAAAGTAGCAATATATATATATATATATATATATATATATATAGGGTCGGTTAACTCGACAACCCTATTAAGTCGACGTTTTTGAAGTGGAACCGCCAAGTTCTCGCTTTGTCTTAGCATTTTTTTATCGGTTATGTCGATTTTTTTATGTCGCCGAACCCTAATATCTTGAGCTTCTTTTCCTCCAAAAACACGTGCATGCACATTCTCATTTAATAATGCACATCATTTACATAAAGAAATTTCAAGCACGTTAATATATTGCCACCATATTGGTTTTCGTTTATCTCAATGATCGGTTATCTCGACGCTTTTTGGCGTCCCCTAGGACATCGACATAACCGGGTTCCACTGTGTATATATATATATATGTAAATTATATATGTAATATAAAGATATGTAAATCCAGTTTAAATCCAACTATAGAGATAAATAAATAGAAAGTGTAGATTTTAAAATTGTAGTGCAATAACTGTCTGCTGAAAGCTGATTGGCTAAACACGGCATACCCATGATTACACCTGTTGATTACTAATCTCAGTGTTTTATTTTTCTCATAATTATTGTGAGTATTTAGATTAAAAAGTACAAACTATCGTTCTCCAAAAAAAAAAGGGTTTCAGATGTTATGTATATTAGCTCAACATTTGAGTGGGTGGAGCTAAATGCTTTTTAAAATATGTAGTTATTACTAATATGTTAGTGAAATATACTGAAAATGTAAAGCATGATAAGATTTCAATAGTAATAGACACAAGCAGTAAGCTACAGGGGTCCAAGCATTTCTTTTTCGGTGAATAGGTAAGCATGTAAATAACACAAATGAACTACACACTCATTTGATTTGTACCGATTTAGTGACAAATCGATCGACAATTATGAGAAACGTTGAGTCTGTTTTAATAACAATGTCAGTATTTGAATTTATAGTGCTTGAGTCATGTGATATAATCACAAATTGTCAACTTGTAAAGTAAATAGAAAGCCATTTGGAAGTGAGCCTTTTCGTGCTGTTGTGTGTTAAGGCCGTGTCCAGACGTTTTAGCTCGCCGTTTTGGCCTTTTGTACATACTGAGACGGCAAAACGTAGCCTTTTGAAAACGTTTTCCAAAGCGGATCAATTTGAAAGGCTTTTGTAAGCGATGACGCATTTTTTTTAGTCATTGTCGCACGTTTCCAAAGAGCTGGAAAGTGAATAAAGTGCGGAAATGACGCAGGTCGAATCGTCTTGCGTTTTTGCCCACGTGCAGTACAGAGATGTGAGCGCTTTCAGACGTTTCAGTGTGGACGAGCAACTTTTGGGACACCAATGGACATGAGAGCGCAGAGCTTTTTTTTGACGTTTTTAAATTTATGCGGATTAGTGTAGATGAAGCCTACAACTGACTTTTGAGTGAAGTTGTTAAGCTAGCATGGTACCTGAGTGAGAGTGGTTCATTTACTGTGCCGTTCAGAAAAGCAGCACAGAACATTCCAGAAAAATGCATAAGTCGACGACGATATGGCGATATTTTACATTTCTCAGAAAGAACTCGGTTATATAAAAGGCGATAAAAATGGCGGGGAATTTAATCTCGCTTTACTGTCGCATAAATATTTCTGAACCGCTCTCAGATCGCACGTTGTTGAAACAGAAGATCGTTTGCGTAGCGCTCGAAGCGCCCTCGAGCACGCCGGAGAATACGAACTGCTCTTTCCTAATGACGGCTGCTGTCACACTGCTGCACGAGCGACTCGACGGAGAGAGTGAGGGATGGAAAACAGCACAAAGGGATGAAAGGAGGAGACGGAGAGAAGAGCCAGTGACAGCGAGGTAGTGTTTTTTAGATCCCCGGGCAAAACTCGTTCACTCTGTCATATCCACACACATTCTGAACTCTCCTCGACCTCTGACATAATTGTCTTTTTGGAGAGGAAGGAGGGGCCTCCACAGATCGTTTCAGCCCGTTCAACCAATCGGCTTTTATTCGCCACACACAGACATGAGCGTCAGACGTCCAGTAGCGATCTCCGTCCCCATTCAGAGATAAAAGCCACGAAAAAAAGCTTTGAAATGCAGGCCACTACACGAGCGCCCCGCGGGTCTTGTGCTGCAGAGGTGGGCGTGGCTTCTGTCACGGGCAATCAGCTGCTCTGTGTGTGTGATGGGGAGAAGACAGGAATTATCCTACCTGTTCAGATAAATAGATAGGAGAAGGCAAGATCTAATCAAAGCTCCTATCGTTGAGTTTAAATATGATAGTCACGTTGCACAGAAGTCGATTTGGGGGCGTGGCACTAAAAAAACAGACAGGTTTAGCTATCTAGGGAGTTGTGGGGGGCCGGAGTTCCTCTTCTTAGTCCGTCAACTTTGTCATCTATTATTACGATCACAATTGGGTGCAACATTAATTCAACCAGATCAATCGTTCACATATTCTCCTGTTTTTCTGAAGCCCCTTTAAAAAAAAAAAAACGTCATTCTCTTCAGTAATAGGAATATCGGAAACAACCAATGAGCCACTTGTGTCGCTTCCTGTTAGTCTGGAATGACTGTTTCAGACATCTTGCATTACACCGACTGTCACGGACGGCTCGACTTTGACCTTGAACTTGACCTTGACAGAAACCGTAATGCGAGGTAGCTAGTAACATGCATTAGTATGGCTTTAATATTGTGTGTATGTATATATATGTATGTATATATATATATATATATATATATATATATATATATATATATATATACACACTAAAATGTTACTTTAAACACTAGCATGAGGGCACGCCACTAATTTTAGCGTTAGTATCCACCTGTTTCCTGTGGGCGCCTGCTGAAAAACCGATTGAGTGTATAAATTTTGCCAGATCTAATAGCAACATCGAGGCCAATAGAGGTTAATGTTTCGTTTATGTGCGGTTTGTTTTTTCCTGGCGGGAAAATGTTACAATGGCAATAAACAGCTCAGGAACATCACGTGCTGTTCGTGGTTCCGTTTATAACCAAACAAAGCATCATTTGTGGCTTAAAGAACTGCTTTATACACAAGCGTAAAGTTAGAGTGGACTGCACTTGCGCGAGTCTTTCCTCTCCTGACTGCATTCTCTACCTTTATAGAGGAAATAGTAGTCTTTATTACTCTTTATTTTCTTGCCTCTTTAGGGTTGTAGCTTTAAGATGTAAATCACTAGTTAGTGTTCAGATCATGTTTCTACTACCAGCATAATAATGATAATACTAATAAAATATTTCACTAATCATCATCACTCACACTTTATATTAGGTGTATTGAACGACTCTGTGCATGTGTTTGGAAAAATATATATATTTTTTAATTACTCATTTTGAGTACAATGATAATATTTGTGTTCATGTATTGGAAAACACTTGATGCCACTGAGGTGAGATACAGGTATTGCTGGCACAGGTTCCAGGTTCAGCAGTGTTATTTTAGATGTACTTCCTGGTTAAATCGTTTTTTTTTTTAAACGATATCCAATTTCTAAAAGACTAATATATCGGCGTGCTCACAGTATCACAAGTACCCCTGTATCATGGCAGATTCTTGCCGATACACAGCTTTAGTACACAATGAAACGAAACAACGTTCCTCCAGGACTGATGTGCTTCAAGAACTAACATAAATGTACACAAGATTTGCACTGCTTTGCAGCACAAAGCAGTACAGTACAAGTGTGTCAGTGCGAATCGATTGTCCATATAATAAAACTTTATAAACATTGGTGGTTTAATAGCAATTTGTTTAAGGCAGTTTCATTGAATTGGTTCAAATGTGTGTTTGCGTGCGTGTCCAGCGGCTTTGTATCGAGGAGTCGAATGGCTTGTGGAAAGAAACTGTGAGGCATGAAGGCTTCAGTACCTTTTTCCAGGAGAGTAAAGAGTGTTCTTCTCAGCTGTTCCTCACAGTCTTGCAATCAAAACGGTGCAATTCCCAACCAAGGCAGTGATGTAGCAGGTCAGGATGCTCCACATAGTCCCTTTATGGAAGGTAGTGAGGACAGGTAGGTGGGAGTTTCGTCCTTCCGGAGTTTTCTCAGGAAGTAGAGATGCTGCTTGTATCCATATTTATCTTAAAGGGTCTTGTGCACATGCATCCGCTTCCTCCAGCAGCACTTCCTGACAGAGCTTTTCACACCGTGCCTATTTCAGCGCCACCTTTAACATCATTACTTTATACCGCAAAACGATCCCAATCAAATCAACTCTATAACAGACGAGCCAAACCGTTCTCTAACACGCCTCCTCTACGCCGGATTATACGGCGAAATTCCTCCTCCTTTACAGACCTGGGGAAATTCTGACTACACTCGGAAATGAGCTCCAGCAGAAAACTGCCATCATCACGGACACCTTCACAGTGAGCTCCAAGTAATGAGGATGGTGTGTATGCCACGGAGCGGCTGAGGCTTTTTACAGCTGAGATCCTCAAGAATCCAGTCATTTTTATAGAATGATCATAGTAACCAGGAGATGAAACCCGATAAGATTTGGGAATCCATCCAAATAGGGTCAAGGTCTCAGCGAGGTCAAATGTCTGAAGCAGTTTTTTTTTCTTTTATCACATCCTTTATGTTTGAAATATGCTTTAATTTTTACCTCTTTCTATTTGTAGCTCTCTCTCAGTAATTTTCATGTCATCCTGTGCCTTCTGTTTATTGTTTTTTTAGTTGAGCAGCATTTATTTTTCCATCTATCCATCTATCTATCTATTTATCTATCTGTCTGTCTGTCTGTCTGCCCGTCCGTCCGTCCGTCCGTCCATCTTTATTTAATTCATTTATTAAACAGATTTAGACACTTCTAGGACTTTGCTGTCAGCTTTTGCTGGATGTTGGCGGATGTGTGGACTTCTTAAGCCCTATTCGGACGGGACTAGTTTTCCAAACGACGTTTGAGTTCGATTTTTTTTTCAGCCGACGTCTGTCATTTCATGTATGGATTCGGACGGGACTAACATCTCCTTGTTTATTACGGAGGTAGGAGTGTCTGTGTTTTACATGTGGGCATTGCACAAGACCACATGTCCAGGATGCGTGGATTGCGTATGGTCATATGACCGAGCAGAAACTTGAATACCGGCGCGCTAGGGTTAGTACGGTAGTTCACGTTGACCAAAACGCACAAGAGAACGCGTTTTGGAAAAAACATTTTCGGCAATCACAGACATTCGCATTCGGACGGGATTAGATTTCTCAGAGGAGCGCCGAGTTTGCTGAAAAACAGTAGGTAATTTGCTCTGGAATTTTTACAGAGGTCGTGTGAGAGAAAGACAGACATGGCAGATTCGGATGGGATTAAAATCACAACGTACGTCTGTAAAACAGAATTCTTTTTTAATTTTTTAAAACTAGTCCCGTCCGAATAGGGCTATACAGTGTAAATATCCATCACCATCACCAGACCCAATCATGTTCCAATGTGGCAATGCACCTGTGCACAAAACCACCCTCATGGAGATTTGCTTTACATGGGTTGCAGTAGAAGGTATTAAATGGCCTGCTACAGATTTACAAACCCTTTTGAACATCTTTGGGATGAATGTAAACACTGACTGCACCCCAGGCCTCCTCATCTCACCTACATTATTACCTGACTTTACTAACACCCTAGTGGCTGAATGATCACAAATCTACACAAGATCATTTAAAATCTAGTGGAACATCTTCTCAAAAGAGTGGAGGTTTTAATAAGAGCAAACAGGGTCTTAATGTGGAGTGGGATGCTCTAAAAGCACATATAAATCTTATGGTCTGGTGTCCACAAACTTTTTTGCATATAGTGTAGCAGAAAAGAAGTAAAATATTATAGCTTTTACTTATAGCTAATGCAATTTTGTGAACTTTTGCCTATTAAAACTACATTTGAGCAAGTTCATAAAACTGAACGCTAATGACCTCGCGTACAACATTACCATGCTAACCTTTGAAAACGGTTTTTGAAAGTCCACAAAAACACAATGGACAGCCGAGACCGTCTTCCATCACTATTCACTTATTTACTCTGCTCATTTCCATTTATCCTTCGCCTCATCTTTTCATGCGATCTGCACCAGGCACTGCGGCTTTTTCATTCCTTTTTTTTTTTTTCAATATGCACCACGCCAGGTCTGTGCTTTTGCATGCTGGGTCCAGAGCCGTGCAGCCAGCGAGATTAAAATATCTCCGTAGGCAGCCACGGATTAGCGTTACCTATTCATTTCACTTCTCAACACGCCGGCTGGAGGAAGGAGCGGAGGACGAGGAGAGGAGGCTGACATGTTGGCATCGAGATTAAAATATAAATTCAAAAAGCAGTGGATTAAAAACGCCTATTCATGCCGGTGGCTTCCGGCGCACGGAGGCCGAGAAAACAGCATCAACTGTGACCTACACTCATCATCCATTTTAATAGGAAAAAGACCAGGTGACTTATTTTTTGAAATTGCCTCAGATTTCTTGTTCTTGGCTGACAGGAGAGAAATCTAACCTGGTTGGATTCTGTTGTAGCTCCACCTTTGTTCGAATATGTTACGCATGCTGAGATGCTTTTCTGCTCACCGCGGTAGGAAAGAGTGGTTATTTGAGTTACGTTATCCTTCCTGGCACATTGAACCAGTCTGCTCCTTAGTGATGGGAAGATCGGTCATTCTGGTCAGTGTCTTCAGTTCTTTTGTCACATGACTCCCATAATTATTGTAACAATGATGTCAAGATTTGTGCCGAAAAAACTGATCAATTGTATTGTAAAGCATCTAAGGGAGTCAAATGACAAAAGGACGAATGACACAAATCAGAGGACTCATGAGATCACCTACTCAATTCTGTTTAATGCACTTAGCGTCTATGGGAGTCACGCCATAAAATAAACAAAAGTCGACTAGAAGGGTTGAAAGATGAAATACTTAATTCTGTTTCCTGCACACAACCTATGACGATTTCTTGATGCTTTGCGTAGAGTAGAAAATAAACATATCATTGCTTGAGATTAGCTCATTGCTCATTGCAATCATTGCTGAGTCACATTAAAGACTCGTTTAAAATGAATGAATCACTCTTTGAGACTACTCGTCCTTTTGAGTCACTCTAAAGACTCATTAAAAAATTTACGTATCACTCTTGGAGACTACCCGTTCTTCTGAGTCACATTAAAGACTCGTTTAAAATGAATGAATCACTTTTTAAGACTACTCGTTCTTCTGAGTCACATTAAAGACTCGTTTAAAATGAATGAATCACTCTTTGAGACAACTCGTCATTTTGAGTCACTCTAAAGACTCGTTTAAAATGAATGAATCACTCTTTGAGACTACCCGTTCTTCTGAGTCACATTAAAGACTCGTTTAAAATGAACGAATCACTCTTTGAGACTACCCGTTCTTCTGAGTCACATTAAAGACTCGTTTAAAATAAACGAATCACTTTTTGAGACTACTCGTCCTTTTGAGTCATTCTAAAGACTACCCGTTCTTCTAAATCCCATTGAAGACTCGTTCAAAACTAATCGTTCATGAACGACCTATTGCTACTCCACATTTTTCTGTCACACACACTTCTGAACAAGACGTTTACACTGACAGAACTGTCACAGAACTCACGCGATGATTTTTGTTTTTCGCACCACTCAAAGTAAACACTAGCGATTGTGTGGGTGATCACGAGTTGGAGCTGAAATGCTCAAGCATTTCTGGTATCAGGTAACATTTTTCACACATTTTCTTAATTCAGAAGTTGGTGTAAACCTGTGATGTATAACTAAATGTATGGTCTGGTATCTGTATAACGTTTTGGCTCCTGCCAACACGATGGGTTGATAGGATGACTGTGTACAGGTTTACAGGTGTTCCTATTAAATTATATATGGCTAGAGGGTGGGTGACTAGAGATTAAAGTACCTGCTGCTTGAAGGCTGTTAGTTCAACTGGGACCAGCTAGAAGGCGTCCAATAATGTCAGCATTTTTACGTCTTTTGATTAAATGCGCCAAGCTACTGTAGCAGATTGCACAGGCTCAAATATATCTGTGTGGATATAATGGCTGGGGGTTTTTTTGTTTTGTTTTTTCATTCCTTAACGGCTGACAGAGGAGAAGAAATTGATTTGGTCAAAGATATACTTCAAAACAGTAATTAGCTTTTTCATGAACCATTTATACTTTTGTGTTTTCTTTTACGAAGAATTTGTACAGAAACATAAGATTTCCCTTTGTCTCAAATCCCTATGAAACCTGGAATGCACGGAAAACCCGGGGGTCATTTTATGAGGTAAATATCGGTGCTTTTGCTGAAAAGGATGTATGCAGGAGTTGCAGCTGTGGCTACAGTGAAAGGAGACTTGTTGAAATGTATTCAGTGTGTTTCTTGCTTTAGTAATGACATTCGTTCTCGCTGTATGAGATTCCTGTCTGTGATGCAGCGCTTTTCTCTATAATATTGATGGTTTCTATAACCGTGATTTCCTAATTATGGTATTAAGAGATGGATTGATTCAGGCAGGACACTATTGAAGGCCGAGGTGTGAAATGTACGACCTGTCTTTGGAGTAATTAAAATCGTGTAAACATTTTAAACACCTTGAGATATGAGGCAAAATGTCTATATTGATTGTTGAGCAGAAAATGAGTTTGTGTCTAAACGAGTATATGATTATCAAGCCCATTTTGAATCATAATGAGTAGTACTTTTTGATATTTGGAATCGACTCTATTCCAGATTTTTTTGCACTGATCGTTGTCATCAGTTCAATATCTAGTTATATTTTTTTCCCTCTCTCTTTTCATCAACACGTTTGTGTTGGTGAGCGTCAGGCTTTGTTGTGACTGCCAGCTTCTGTACCTGCGTGTGCACAATCACACGGCCATGTCTGGCCCCTGAAACCAGCGCTCTGACATTAGCGGTGGAGATCACGCTGCTGTTACAGGGGTGCAGGGCTAATGAAGTGGAGTGATAGTGGCCAGTCAGGACAGTGACAGAGGTGAGGAGGACCAGACAAGCATCTGCCAGAGAGATGGATGAGGGAAAGAGAAAGAGAGAGAGAGAGGGGCTGGCTGACAGCCACAGTGAAAGCGGCTGCAGTAACCAGAGCACTCTGACTCATGATGTTACTGTATTCAAGCAGCAAAGAGAAAAGTAAGACCACTTTATATAGCCATGTGGCCATTATATTCACTATTCGCGAATAATTTGACACTGATATAATGTTTAAAATGGACGGTTTTACGGAGATTCCAAAGGATTAAAGCAGAGTCTCTATCTATCTATCTATCTATCTATCTATCTATCTATCTATCTATCTATCTATCTATCTATCTGTCTGTCTGTCTGTCTGTCTGTCTGTCTGTCTGTCTGTCTGTCTGTCTGTCTGTCTGTCTGTCTATACATCTCTCTATACATGTTAGGGGTGTAACGGTACACAAAATTCACAAATTTTTTTGAGTAAAGAAAGGATGTTGTGAATAAATGTGTTATGTTGAAGGTTTTAGTTTCGCCGATAGATAGATAGATAGATAGATAGATAGATAGATAGATAGATAGATAGATAGATAGATAGATAGATAGATAGATAGATAGATAGATAGATAGATGATAGATAGACAGCAAAGAGTAGCAATTGTGCAAATTGAAAAAAAAGTGCAGATGAATATGTATATGTACAGCATGTGTATATATATATATATATATATATATATATATATATATATATATATATATATATATATATATGTATGTAAACATATGTAAAGTGAATAAATATAAGGCAATAGCAGTAAAGAGATGTGTAGACATTGTTGAAAAATACAAGTAAACAGTTATAAGTCTATAGCAGTGAAAAATGTGCAGAAACTGTTGTAAAGGTACAACAGTAAAAGGTTATAAGGCTATAGCAGTGGGAAAAAAAATTGCAAAAGCTGAGTAAACAAGTCCACTAAATATATATATACACATGAAATATGTGAAATAATGTACCGTAAGGAATATATAGATACACATAAATAAAAAAGTAGTGCAGATGTATGTAAGGCACAATATGTGTAGAGAATTAGGAGTATAAAATACAGTATGTAATATGTGCATTATGTATAATTGTACAGATGTTATATACAGTGTTTATACAGTGATCTAACGATGTAGTGTAGAGTTCAGTAGTGTGATGGTGGACGAAAAAACGCCGGCACTGAACCTGCTGGTTCTGGTGCGTATGTTCCTGTATCTCCTTCTTGATGGAAGGAGGTTGAACAGTTTGTGACTGGGATGTGAGGAGTCCTTGATGTTTTTGTGAGCTCTGCGCAGGCATCTGCTGTGGTGAAGGTGCTCAATAGCGGGGAGTTGGGTGGATCCTTCGTACTATACAGTGATGGAGTTGGTAAGGATGCTCTCGGTGATGCAGAGGTAAAAACTCGTTAAAATCTCTGGGGACAGATGAGCTTTCTTAAGATTCCTCAATAAGTATAAGTGTTGCTGTGCCTTCTTAACCAGAGCTGAAGTGTTCTGGTGCCAGGACAGATCCTCAGAGATGTGAACTTCCAGGAAATTAAAGCTGGAGACATTCTCCACCACAGTTCCATTGATGTAGAATATGAAGTGTCTCCTGCTGTTAGATTTCCAAAAGTTCACAATTAGCTCTTTTAAATCAAATAAAATTTTATTTGTCACATACACATACATACAGAGTACGACATGCAGTGAAATTCTTTTTACGACGGTTCGGCATTCACAGTCTTTAGTCTTCATGGCGTTGAGGGTCAGTTTGTTGGTGGCACACCAGGCTGTCAGGCTTCGGATCTCTTCCCTGTAGCCCAATTTGTAGTTGTTGCTGATCTGACAGACCACGGTGTCATCTGCATATTTAATGAAGATGCTGAAGTTTTGCAGAGGAGCACAATCATGGGTGAACAGGTAATAGAGCAGTGGGCTTAGAACACAGCCCTGTGGGATGCCAGTTTTCAGAATGAGGATTGAGGATGAGGATTGTTTGCCCAACCTAACAGATTGAGGTCTGTTTGTGAGAAAGTCCATAACCCATCTGCAAGTGGAGGTGCAGATACCCAGGTCACTGAGCTTAGTGATCAGTACCGTGGGGAGGACCGTACTGAAAGCAGAACTAAAGTCAAAGAACAGCATTCTGATGTAGGTGTCATTTTTATCCAGGTGGGTAGGGGCTGAATGAAGAACCGTGGAAACTGCATCCTCTGTCGACCTGTTCGGGCGAACTGGTGTGGGTCCAGTGTAAGTGGAAGGCCTGCACTGAGGTGATTCAGAACGAGTTTCTCAAAGCACTTCATAACAATAGGGGTTAGTGCAACTGGGCAAAAGTCATTCAGGCATTCAGCACCTGAGTGCTTAGGCACTGGTATGATGGTTGTAGTCTTCAGGCATGTAGGAACCGTGGCTTGGACCAGTGACAGGCTGTACATAGGTGCATCTGTTGCATAATGGTTTGTATTATATCAGAATGTCAGGTGCCATAATGATGAGAATTGTGTTCAGCTTTTCCACAGCCCATCACTCTAACACAGACTTCCTGCTTTGTTTACCTGGCTGTTCATGTGTTTATAACTAAGCCTATTCAAGTGTGAGGATACAGTTATAATAGGTATGATAGAAAATAGGTTTAACGATGCTAATCGGGTGTTCCCCACGTTTTGTCCCTCACTTGTAAGCAACGTTACTCTCATTATTTCTCTAGTAACTATAGACAGCAGATTGGCTACCTCTAGAAGAGAGGAACTCATCACATAGCACTTTAAGGGTATTTTCAAAAAAGAAAATGTTTTATATGGTGGAATTTTAAAGTAAGCGAAGACTCAAATGAGATTCAAATAGAAGATTTGGGCTCATCTCATTTCACACGGCTTATTATATGCTTTTAGGGGATCTGTGGGCTTTTGGGGCTTAAAGGGAAAAAAGGGGATCAGAAAACACAAACTGGCTGACAGATCAAACCGATAAATTATTCAGCGCTCACGGTAACACAAATTTGAATGGAAATTTCAGCCTATTTTTAGATACAATTCGAAAGGTCACCAGAATTGGTGTGACTTCTGTCGCTGCTCCCACGTCTCCAACTTGTACTTTTATGTGTGCCTTTAAAAGGAAGTGTTCATGTGTGTGTGAGTGTGTGAGAGTTTGGGGGGATGTTTGTGTAATGCGCTGTCCCTGCCTGATAGGACACGCGACCCAACACGCTCTTAATTAGACGACGCCCTTCCAGGTGCTGACCCAGCCTCGCTCTTGTCCTCCCGCTGACGTCTGACTGGTGACATTTCCAGCCGGTGCCCGAGTCGTGCCCCCTTCGGTGCCCCGTACACTGCGCTCACTTCTGTGCATGAAGGTCACACACCCTGCCGGCCACGTCTCATCACCTGGCCTGGATCTCCGTCCAACTGCGTTTCGCTGGCACATCGTCGTTAATCAGAGCCATCAGAGCAGCCGGACGACCGCCCGCCGCAGATTGATGACAACACGCGTTTGCGCTGTTACAGAGTGTGTATTTACAAGGTTTGGGGCAAGAGGACATTAGATAGCTGCTGGGAGGCGAGTTGTAACCGTGTCAGGAATGAGGGATAACATCTCCACTCACCTGCGAGAGGAATGAGAGAGAAGGTTTAAAGATGGAGAAAGCAAAGAGACACTCAGGCCAGAAGGTGTGGAGGTGTGTCTGTCAGTCTTAGTAAAGGGGGTGTGGCTTCTGTGTCTATCAGTTTTAGTAGAGGGGGTGTGGCCTCTGTCTCTGTCAGTCTCACTGATGGTGGTGTGGCCTCTGTGTCTGTCAGTCTTAGAAAAGGGGGTGTGGCTTATGTATCTGTCAGTCTTAGTGATTGAGGTGTGGCCTCAGTGAATAAAAGGCTGAGTGGAGCTGTAGCCTGTGTGTCTTTCAGTCTTAGTAAGAGGGGTTTGGCCTCTGTATCTGTCACTGTCACTGATGGAGGTGTGGCCTGTGTGTTTCCATCTTAGTAAAGTAATGTTGTCTCTGTATCTGTCAGTCTTAGTAAAGGGGGTGTGGCCTCTGTATCTGTCAGTCTTACTGATGGAGGTGTGGCCTGCGTGTTTGTCAGTCTTAATAAAGGGGGTGTGTCCTGTGTGTCTTTGAGTCTTAGTAAAGGGGGTGTGACCTCTGTGTTTATCATTCTTAGTAAAGGAGTGTGGCCTGTGAATGTTCGTCTTTGTGATGGAGGTGTGGCCTGGATGTCTCAGTCTAAGGGAGGGAGGTGTGGCCTGTATGTCTCAGTCTAAGAGATTGAGGTGGGCCTGTATGTCTCAGTCTAAGAGATGGGGGCGTGGCCTGTAGGTCTCAGTCTAAGGGATGGGGGTGTGGCCTGTATGTCTTGGTCTAAGGGATGGGGGTGTGGCCTGTATGTCTCAGTCTAACGGATGGGGGTGTTGCCTGTATGTCTCAGTGTAAGGGGTGGAGGTGTGGCCTGTATGTCTCAGTCTAAGGGATGGAGGTGTGACCTATATGTCTCAGTCTAAGGGATGGGGGTGTGGCCTGTATGTCTCAGTCTAAGGGATGGAGGTGTGGCCTGTATGTCTCAGTCTAAGGTATGGAGGTGTGACTTCTGTGCATTTCAGTCTCAGTAAAAGGGATGTGGGTAAACTGATTCGGGGAATATTTTTTACCGTAGTGTATTAAACCAGTTCTACATCACATAGTATTGAATCATCTTTCACTTTGACTGCATCTTTCAAACATCAGATCGTGTTGGGAATGGAAAAATAGCACGTGAGAAAGCTGGGCTGATCTTTGGTGAAGAGAAAGCAGGCTTTAATGTGAGTTCATGTCAGAGAGAAGCCCAGGCCAGTGTTCTGTTCTTGGCAGCATATGAAAGTTTGCTCCACGTCTTGATATTAATTATTAATCTGTGCCTGATTAGAAATGGCCTACTTCTGCAGCATACTGTATAGTACAGCGCAGGAAGGGCTTGATTAGCCTCACGGTAACCCGTGAAGCAGCTCTGCTCCCTTCCCCATTACACCTCTGTGCATAATAACACATCATACTCAGCAGCCTTTAGGCTTAATGGAGACAGTCAAAACAAACATGCTGTGCAGTCAGTTTGTTAGATTTGACCTGGCTGTAATGCGGCCGGGGGGCCACAAGCCGCTGCTTTAATTACTCTCCGCGCACCTCGACGTCGTTTTTGAGCGCGCACCATTTTTTAATCATGCTCCGAAATTGCCCTGATGGCTTTATTCCCTGGCATTATCAAACGCTTGCCTTTTTGCGCCGGGGCTAATCCTGACAGTTAGCGAAACGATAAGCAGGAGCTTGACAAATAAAAACACAGACGCATATGTGAACAGGACACGATTTAACAACGAGCGGCATTCAGAGGGGCTTTGCGCTCGTGTGTCACGGAAAGATATGAGCTTTTTATGCAAATAGAGCCGAGCATCGTGGTATTCACGGCGATCCCACTCCTCTTCTGCAAATAAAGTGTTTGCCTTCTATATGAAGTGCACAGCAAAGTGTAAACACACGCCGGCTTCTACAGAGCCACTGTATTTTAGTCAGTGCTCAGAGAAATCGATCAGGCGCTCGTATGAAAAATATATATGAAAGATCCGAGTCGGTTTTTGTGTCTGAATGCCCATTGTTATTCGGAATTCAACGTTTATCCAGACACTTCACGTCCTCTCAAGCTGGGATTATGCAACTCGGCGATATGATGGTATGACTTTGTGATAGATAGATAGATAGATAGATAGATAGATAGATAGATAGATAGATAGATAGATAGATAGATAGATAGATAGATAGATAGATAGATAGATAGATAGATAGATAGGATAAAATCTGGTTTGATAAAATGTTATACTGATTCATTAAAAGATTTATGACTTTATTTTCTTTATTTTCATTTTAGTGTTAATTACATTCTTTCGACTTTTTTTTATTTTTTTATTTAAAGACTCCTGTTTTGCTGCCATGTTCTTACCTCAGATTAATATCGTAAATTAGTTTTGTGATGTATACAGATAACATTTTTCATGATTCAACTCTGGGGGATCCACTCAGGGAATCAACTATGGGGATCAACTCTGGGTGAATCAACTATAGGGGATCGACTCTGGGGAATTGACTCTGGAGATCAACTCTGGGGAATCAAGACTGCGAAATCAACTTTGGACAATCAACTCTGGGTGAAGTGGTAGCTCAGTGCTAAAGACACTGAATATATCAAGATGACTAATACATCATACAGAGGTTCACATTGCCACCAGGCTGCCACTGCTGGGCCCCTGTGCAGGGCCCCTAACCCTCAACTGCTTAATTGTATAAATTAGATCATTGTAAGTCGCTTTGGAAGGTACTTCATGTGTAGATTTGGAATTTTGTTGCCTATGCAGTCTGTAAAAATCCTCTGGTTATGTGCAGAATTTCAGACCTGGTTTATCAGTCGGTATTATCATGGCTTGTGCTAACAACCGAGGGAAACATTACAGGAAGTGATGGAAGGCCTTGATAACACCTGCATCGTCCACTAAAGCCCTGTACACACTCTCCCTTTCCAAGTGCATTACACTAGACTGTGCGTGTCGAGTCTCAGGATGCCACTACTAAAATAACCCTGCAGTGCTGCCTGGTTCTCCTTCCTCCCAGCATCCTCCTCCGAGCTCTTTATGTGTGGCCCAGATGCAAAACGAGCCCGGTGAACAAATTCAGCCCCCGAAGCATTAAATAAAAAGGAAAGAAAAATCTGCACGGGTAAATAAATAAATAAACCAACCAACATCCCTCTTTCACTACAAACGCATGACGGTTATTGCTGTGGCCTCAACCATAAAGCATCCAATGCAGAAAATTCCTATTTTGTGTCTCGCCTGTGCCTGTGTTTATTTTTCTTCTTTGTGGTTTGTTTAAATTGTCTGGTTTTGAATGTAGGGTTCACCCCTCTGCCTTTCTCTCTCTGTCACAGCGGCAAACCAAAAGGAGGCGCTGAAGAGCGGGTTCTGTGTGAAAGAGGAGCCCGAGGCGGAGGAGGCGTCGAGTCCGGCGAGGTGTCCGGCATTTAACCTGGGCCATGACGCCCCCACAGTCCCCGGGAGGCCGCGCCAAGAGGGCAGCATCCTCAGCCACGACATCAACGTGAAGGTGGCGTCCGAGCTGCTAATGAAACTCTCAGGTAGGACGTTCAGGCTTTCACTGGTGCCAGAAACAGCAAATGGAAACTACATGCTAATGATTAGATAGATAGATAGATAGATAGATAGATAGATAGATAGATAGATAGATAGATAGATAGATAGATAGATAGATAGATAGATAGATAGATAGATAGATAGATAGATAGAAGCACAGATGACAGACAGAGAGAGATGCACAGACAGGTACACCATATGGACAAAAAAAAAATTTTTTTTTGAACATTCTATTGTACATTTAGTCCCCATTTGCTCTTATAGTAACCTCCACTCTTCTGGGAAGATGTTCCACTAGATTTTGGAGTGTGCCTGTGGAGATTTGTAAACAATAGGAGGCCTGGGGTGGAGTCAGAGTTCCATCCCAAAGTTGTTCAATGGGGTTGAGCTCAGAGCTCTATAGCAGTAAGATCTTCCACTCCAGCCTATGTTAATCATATCTTAATGGAGCTGGATCAGGTTTGGGTCTCCTAGTTCATGTACTACTGCATCCGAAAACACCTCATACAAATGAGGGTCTCTTACTTTGTGGTAAAAGTTTGTATAAGAACCACATATAGCTGGAAATGTCAGGTGTCCCAAAACTTTTGTTCATGTTTTGCTGATGTTTCGCCTCAGTCTGTAAAATGAGTTCTAATTTCATATTTATCGAAAAAAAGTCAGGTTACTACTTCTTTCTCTTACATTATAGCAATAAGCATCATACTTTGTTTTGTTTTTTTCTATTAAAACTTTGTTTGCAAGTTTCTTTTGCAATTTATTATTTCCAAACCCTAACTTATTAGAAAAGGCAAGTATATATATATATATATATATATATATATATATAATGTGTGTGTGTGTGTGTGTGTGTGTGTGTGTGTGTGTGTGTGTGTGTGTGTGTGCGTGTGTGTGTGTGTGTGTGTGTGTGTGTGTGTGTGTGTGAGAGATTTGTCTTATGGCTTGAAAAACAGCTTCTGGCCAATCAGAAGCGAGAAAAAGTGTTTTTGTTACAATTTAGTTTAAATAAGTAATGATAGCAAGCAAACAGTTTTCTCTATGGGCATATCATAAAAAATAAAATAAAACCTAGCTGAGAATTTTAGAGCATAAAGTTGAACTTAAATCTATTTACAGACGAACCTGAATTCATGGACGGATACTTCAAAAGTAAGATGTCATAATGTTAACAGTAACTTTATTGTTAATCTATTTCTAGCATGTTTTGAACTAATCGCTTTTCAGAGTACTGCGTTTATTAGATCAATTTCGTTGTCGCGTGCACAAGAGGCGGAGCTTCGGAGCGCATGACTGGGTGTGTTCGCCGCTATGAGCTCATCGTTAGCATGTTTTCGGGCTGAGATCTGTGGGAACTGGAAGGCGGTGAGGTCGGACTTCAGCGGAGAGTATCAGAGACGTGGAAATAATTAGAACGAGTGAAAAGCTCTAGGAACATTTCTTTTATTATTATTCATTCCTCGCTCTCGTTCTATCTTTCCATTTGTTTGTCTATTTTTTTTTTCTTTCTTCCTCATCCCAAACGCCTTTTCTTTCAATCCTTCCCTTCGCTCCTACATTTTAGGCAGAAACTCGAGGGTCAATTCCTTTTCATGTTGCGCAGTCGATATCCTTTTCATGCCCAGCAGTGCTGTGCCAAAACAAACCTATCGATTGCTCTTTTGGGGCCACGCTGCCCAATCTTTATGTGAACTTTCGAAGATGGGGCGACTGTAGTTCAACACTGAGAGGTGTTCTTCTGACTCGCTCTTCATCTGTCACCGTCTTCAGAGACGCCAGGCTTCTGTGGCTATGTATAAATCTGCTGAAATCTCTCACAAAGCTGCTGTCAGGGAGTTCGGGCAAAAAAAAACAAAAAAACACAGCGCTCCGGAGGCAACGTGTGCGCTCGATGCATGCGAGACATGCAAGGTCGTTGCATTTGGATTGCGATTCCAAGGTTCTCAGGCTACCGAACTTCCTTTTGGAGTAATTCTTTTAAATTTTTTTTATTTCACAGTGTAAAGGAGTAATGATTTCTAATCCGGTGTCACCCAGACGAGACACTTATCACGCTGGAGTGCTATCGGAGGAAAACTGCATTAATCCGAATCTCTGTTCGCCCTGAACTTTTATATAACAGCCGTTTTATTTTTCAAGTGCGGAACAAATAAATCTATACTCCAGTATCTATTGTAATAAATATCATGACTATGGACATTGAAACAGCCTACGAGTCAGTACTGACATATTGGACATGCACCGATTATTATAATTATTACACTAATGCACAATAAGGACAAAAGTTTGTGAACACCTGACCAAATAGAGTGATTCCTGCTTTCTGAAAATCCAATTCCACATTCAGTGCCTATTTGCTGTTCTATTTACCTCTAATTTTCCACTAAAACCAGATTTACACATATTTGATCCCCAACGAGATTAAATGATTACATTGTCGAATCAAACCAATTTATTGACAATCTTAAAGTTTCAGTTCTCTCGCAGCCCCTCCTCATTCCGGGTTAAGGGAGGTGTTAATGGCTTACTTTATTAGAACTTTATTGAAGTTTTAATGATGAGCCTAAATATCTTTTAGACAGATAAAATAAATAAAAGTATATCTAAAATCCTATGAGGTCTACAAACAAGGATCAGTATACAGTGTGATCAGGGTACAGTGTGATCAGGGTACAGTGTGATAAGGATACAGTGTGATCAGGGTACAGTGTGATAAGGATACAGTGTGATCAGGGTACAGTGTGATAAGGATACAGTGTGATCAGTGTACAGTATGATCAGTGTACAGTGTGATCAGGGTAGAGTGTGATCAGTGTACAGTGTGATAAGGATACAGTGTGATCAGTGTGATAAGGATACAGTGTGATAAGGATACAGTGTAATCAGTGTACAGTGTGATCAGTGTACAGTGTGATAAGGGTACAGTGTGATCAGTGTGATAAGTATACAGTGGGATAAAGATACAGTGTGATCAGTGTGATAAGTATACAGTGTGATCAGTGTACAGTGTGATCAGTGTACAGTGTGATAAGGATACAGTGTGATCAGTGTGATAAGTATACAGTGTGATCAGGGTACAGTGTGATCAGGGTAGAGTGTGATCAGGGTACAGTGTGATAAGGATACAGTGTGATCAGTGTGATAAGTATACAGTGTTATTAGGGTACAGTGTGATCAGTGTGATAAGTATACAGTGGGATAAGGATACAGTGTGATCAGTGTGATAAGTATACAGTGTGATCAGTGTACAGTGTGATCAGTGTACAGTGTGATAAGGATACAGTGTGATCAGTGTGATAAGTATACAGTGTGATCAGGGTACAGTGTGATCAGTGTGATAAGGATACAGTGTGATAAGGATACAGTGTGATCAGGGTACAGTGTGATAAGGATACAGTGTGATCAGGGTACAGTGTGATCAGGATGAGTGTGCTCTGTGTAGAGTAAGACCAGGGTACAGTGTGGTCAGGATGAGTATGATCAGTGTACAGTGTGATCAGGGTACAGTGTGATAAGGATACAGTGTAATCAGGATGAGTGTGATCAGTGTACAGTGTGATCAGGGTTCAGTGTGATAAGGATACAGTGTAATCAGGATGAGTGTGATCAGTGTACAGTGTGATCAGGGTACAGTGTGACCATGATACAGTGTGATCAGTGTATAGTGTGATCAGGGTAGAGTGTGATCAGGGTACAGTGTGATAAGGATACAATGTGATCAGTGTACAGTGTGATCAGGGTACAGTGTGATAAGGATACAGTGTGATCAGTGTACAGTGTGATCAGGGTAGAGTGTGATCAGTGTACAGTGTGATCAGGGTACAGTGTGATCAGGGTACAGTGTGATCAGTGTAGATTGTGATCAGGGTACAGTGTGATCAGTGTACAGTGTGATCAAGATGAGTGTGATCAGGGTAGAGTGTGATCAGGGTACAGTGTGATAAGGATACAGTGTGATCGGTGTGATAAGTATACAGTGTTATTAGGGTACAGTGTGATCAGTGTGATAAGTATACAGTGTGAACAGTGTACAGTGTGATCAGTGTACAGTGTGATAAGGATACAGTGTGATAAGTATACAGTGTGATCAGGGTACAGTGTGATCAGTGTGATAAGGATACAGTGTGATAAGGATACAGTGTGATAAGGATACAGTGTGATCAGGGTACAGTGTGATCAGGGTACAGTATGATCAGGATGAGTGTGCTCTGTGTAGAGTAAGACCAGGGTACAGTGTGGTCAGGATGAGTGTGATCAGTGTACAGTGTGATCAGGGTACAGTGTGATAAGGATACAGTGTAATCAGGATGAGTGTGATCAGTGTACAGTGTGATCAGGGTTCAGTGTGATAAGGATACAGTGTAATCAGGATGAGTGTGATCAGTGTCCAGTGTGATCAGGGTACAGTGTGACCATGATACAGTGTGATCAGTGTATAGTGTGATCAGGGTAGAGTGTGATCAGGGTACAGTGTGGTCAGGATGAGTGTGATCAGTGTACAGTGTGATCAGGGTACAGTGTGATAAGGATACAGTGTGATCAGTGTACAGTGTGATCAGGGTAGAGTGTGATCAGTGTACAGTGTGATCAGTGTACAGTGTGATCAGTGTAGATTGTGATCAGGGTACAGTGTGATCAGTGTACAGTGTGATCAGTGTAGATTGTGATCAGGGTACAGTGTGATCAGTGTAGAGTGTGATCAAGATGAGTGTGATCAGGGTAGAGTGTGATCAGGGTACAGTGTGATAAGGATACAGTGTGATCAGTGTACAGTGTGATCAGGGTACAGTGTGATCAGGGTACAGTGTGATCAGTGTAGATTGTGATCAGGGTACAGTGTGATCAGTGTACAGTGTGATCAGTGTAGATTGTGATCAGGGTACAGTGTGATCAGTGTAGAGTGTGATCAAGATGAGTGTGATCAGGGTAGAGTGTGATCAGGGTACAGTGTGATAAGGATACAGTGTGATCAGTGTACAGTGTGATCAGGGTACAGTGTGATCAGGGTACAGTGTGATCAGTGTAGATTGTGATCAGGGTACAGTGTGATCAGTGTAGAGTATGATCAAGATGAGTGTGATCAGGGTGCAGTGCGATCAGGAGAAACTCATGAAAAACTCCGGTCCTGAGTCATGATTGGCTCGTAAATGAATGAAATCTCCTTGCAAATCAATCCAAAGCTCTTCCAGAAAACCACCTTAATCATATCACGAATTGATTTTATTCTGATGGGTGTGGTCTCATCCAGGGTGACCCCGCCCCCAATCCTCAGGGATTGCACTAGGGGTTACACACACTCTACCCTGAACGAAAATAATGTAAATCATGCACTACGGCCTTCACACACATCACATCTGGAAAGCTTGGAGTGACGCCATCGTCTAAACACCACCAGAGAGAAATTCTTCAGAGGAAACGGGGGGGTTCATGGCGCTGCAATTCAGCACAGATATCCGGTAGCGATCAAATAAAGGAAAAAGGAGAATGACGTTCCGTTATTTCTTCCATTCCTTTCTCGTTTGCTCTGTTGATCCTGTCACATAGCCCCGCCCACATTCCCCTTGTTCTGCCTCCTTTCCTGTCGCTGTGTTCTTTCAGCGAGCGACGCAGCGAGGCTGTGTGTGGTCTGTTACTGTTCTTGCAGTAGGGTTGCAGACGGTTACATCATCTTCATGCTCTCTAAGGTTGAAGGTCAAAACCTAGATCTCAGACACTCGTCTCTCCTGCCAGTCTGATGTGGGTTGAGTCTGGAGTGATGATCACATGACATGCAGTCTATCTCAAAGTCTAATCGCATTCTTTATGTATATTTTTACTTTTTTAGGCTTTGAATGTTACCGGAAAACATTGGAAAAGGAATTACGCAAGACAACTTATACCTTACATCGTAAACATTTCATAATGTGTTCGGTTCGTTCGCGTTGCTGCTCCGTGTCAGGATTTTGCAGGGTTCTCTGGTTTCCTCCTACATCCCAAAATACATCCTGATGGGTAGATTACACAGTAGGGATGGAGTTAAAAATGTTTGCTTCGGATACAAGTTGGCATTTTTGTATCGCAATACATTATTTTGAACATATTTGCATAAAATCATTAGATGCGCTATACTTTTATTATTTCGAATCATTTGTGACCAGTATTTTATATGTAGCTTGTTTTTAAGCGCGTTTTCTCAGCACCGTTGCTGCTATGTGAATTTTACATATCGCAACACTATAGAGACCCGGGAAGGCCACAGGAGGCGTGTCCTCAGAGTCACATAGAATACAGATTAACATGGCAGAGGTAGAGCTGCATCTTCCTGAAGACAGAACGGGAAAAGGACGTCGGGATTTTTTGAAACTTTTTCTCTTTTTTTTGTACTACAAAGACCTGTTTGTGAAAAGGGCCATGCGTTTCGAAGTCAGAAGGCACTAAAGTAAATTGATCATTTGCTGTTTGTTTGAACCATATGAATAAAAGCGAACTGTCTGCACCATATTCAATTCCATAGTACATATTTTTTTTCATTGCGTCGTACTGCATTAAATCACATTTAATCGAAATCGGATCGCATCCGCTTTAGTCATGGAGATGCACATTGCTAGTAGATTAGATGTGAGTATTCTTTTTTTGTATAAGTGAAAAAAACGTGTGTACAATTTGTCGCTTCTACTCTCATCCCGTAGGTTCAACATCTACTAGTAGACTAAAGATACAATATACAGTACAGACCAAAAGTTTGGACACACCTTCTCATTCAAAGAGTTTTCTTTATTTTCATGACTATGAAAATTGTAGAGTCACACTGAAGGCATCAAAACTATGAATTGACACATGTGGAATTATATACATAACAAAAAAATGTGAAACAACTGAAAATGTCATATTGTAGGTTCTTCAAAGTAGCCACCTTTTGCTTAGATTACTGCTTTGCACACTCTTGGCATTCTCTTGATGCCTACTTTGAAGAACCTACAATATGACATATTTTCAGTTCACTTTTTTATGTATATAATTCCACATGTGTTAATTCATAGTTTTGATGCCTTCAGTGTGACACTACAATTTTCATGGGGAATTCACGGTGCGCTTTGGGAAGAAAAGCGCAGTCGTTGAGAGAGTGCCGGTGGGAAGACACGTACCGGGATACGCATGCGCGATAACAACGACCGCCGTGAACCAACATATACCAACAATAACGAACAGTGAGAGTGTGGAAGTTTAAATAGGAGCTGGTGATGATAATAAACGAGCACCTGTGCGCGATTGAAGCGGAGCTTCAGAGAAAGCGGCCGAGAAAACACCTGACACGCTGAAGGGAGCCGAAGGGGGCGTGGCAGGTGGATTCCTGACAGATAAACATGTACTGTATGTATTTTTATAGCATGCCTTCATCAAACAAATCGCGGCAACACTGTTGTGTAAAAAAACCCTTCAAAAACACGTGCATGCACATTCTCATTTATTAACGCACATCATGCACATAAAGAAATTTCAAGCACGTTAATATATTGCCGCCATTTTGATTTTCGTTTATCTCGATCATCGGTTACCTCGATGCTTTTTGGCGACCCCCTAGGACATCGACATAACCGGGTTCCACTGTATATATATAAACTTTTGGTCTGTACTGTATATATAATATATATCAACTTTTGGTCTGTACTGTATATATAATATATATAAACTTTTGGTCTGTACTGTATATATAATATATATACAGTACAGACCAAAAGTTTGGACACACAAGGTGGTCTGTACTGTATATCTAAAAGTATTCAGACACCTTACTTTTCCAGCCATATGTGGTTTCTTATTGTTACCACACAATTGTATAGGATGTCTTTGGATACGGTAGGATTCAATCGTCTTTTTTATTGGACTAAGAGACCCAAACCTGTTCCAGCATGACGATGCCCCTGTGCACAATTCCAGCTCTGTGAAAATATGCTTCACATGGGTTGGAGTGGAAAATCTCCCACTATAGAGCTCTGAACACCTCTGGGATGAATGTGAACACTGACGGCACCCCAGGCCTCATCACCTCACCTGCATCAGTACCAAACTTTACTAACACCCTTGTGTCTGAATAAATCTCCACAAAAGTTATTATTAGAGCAAATGGGGACTGAATGTGGAATGGGATGTTCAAAACATACGAATCTTATGCTCAGGTGTCCACAAATGTTTGTCCAGAGTGCATTTATACAGCTGAGCAATTGTTCAAGAACCCAGCAGTGGAATCTTACTGGTGCTGGGATTTGAACCCATTATCTTCGTTCACAGGTACAACATCTTATCCTTTGAGCTACATTCAATAGATATGGAGCTGAAAACTCTCAGAGTATCTCTTTAACACAGATTATCCATTATATTATGATTGATGATAATTATTATTATTATTATTATTATTATTATCGTCGTAATATTCATCCGGTGCAGGAAATAAAAAATGTACAAAACGATCAGAAATTCGCTTCCAATCATTTCGAGATGTAGCTCGTCTACGCGATCATGGTCAATAAAGCATCTCATCTAAATAGTACCCGATTCTCTCGTTTTTATTTTTTTTTTTCTGCCTGAACGGCATCATAAAATTAGTTTTATATTTTATTTCGGTCGACAGAAACAAGTTTGTCAAAGAGATAAAAAAAGATAGATAGAGAGAAAGAGTAAGAGAGGAGAGAAATGGAGTCTATTACAGAGGATGATGGAGAATGATTCAGTGCACTTTGTGCTCGTGTGTGTGTGTGTGTGTGTGTGTGTGTGTGTGTGTGTGTGTGTGTGTGTGTGTGTGTGACAGGTCCCTCACACCAGTCGCTGACGTTCTCTTGCTCATTCCGCCTTTCTGCGAGATGTGAGTCAGCTCTTGCTACAGGGCGCCTCTTTATACGCGTGCGACCGAACTGTCGGGCCCTGGGTCACAATACCTGTGTGTGTGTGTGTGTGTGTGTGTGTGTGTGTGTGTGTGTGTGTGTGTGTGTGTGTGAGAGACAGCAAGCGAGTGTGGGTGACAGAGAGTAGAGAGAAACAGTAAGAGAGCAACAGAAAAAGAAAAAAAAAAGAGAGAAAGAAGGAGCAATCAGTAAACAGATACAGTATACTGGAAACACACGGCGAGCGAGAGACTGAGATCTAATGGACTCGTTCTGTGTGTGTAAACTCGGGGTCAGAGCGCTGGCGTTTCTTTCTTTCTCACACACACACACACACACACACACACACACACACACACACACACACACACACACACACACACACACACAGAGGAACCGAAAGCAACAGTTTAGCAGCTCGTTTATTTCCAGTCAAGAGCAAAAGCAAACTCTCGGGTTAACAGGCGTGAGTGACAGCTCACCAAAGGACGAACACACACACACACTCACAACTGAGTTGCGCTCAATATTATTACATAATATGAATAATGGGCTTTTTTTTTTATAATCCTATGGTGTGTTACCACATTGTAGATCAGTAGATGTGCATGTAAATGTTCTCACTGAGAAACCGAGTGACTTCTGGTCTGATGCGTCTCATCTGACGCGTCTTGTCCGGTCCGTCTCACGTACGCCGTTTAGAACCTGCTAAAATCTCCGTGCTGTTTTTACACACACACACACCGTCCTCACCCTTCACATATTCACCTCGAGTGGAAAAAAGCTCGACTCATGGCAAGAGAGACGAGGCTGGCAGGCTAACGAGTCCTATTTTTTTTTCCGTCTTTTACTAGACGAGGTGTTTGACGTGTCTGTGTGAGTGTGTGTGTGTGTGTGTGTGTGTGTGAGAGAGTGTGTGTGTGTGTGTGTGTGTGTGTGTGTGTGTGTGTGTGTGTGTGTGTGTGTGTATGTGTGTGTGTGTGTGTGTGTGTGTGTGTGTGTGAGAGAGACGGCTCACGAGTGCTGAGCCGAACTATCACCTGGATATCAGTGATGGTGCCAGCATGATTGTGTGTGTGTGTGTGTGTGTGTGTGTGTGTGTGTGTGTGTGTGTGTGTGTGTGTGTGTGTGTGTGTGTGTGTGTGTGTGTGTGTGAAAGAGAGTGGAAGACAAGAAGCAAGGCAGCACGTCCACTCCAGCAGCAGTGAGATGAGCGTCTTCGTTTCTGCTCATACCTGCTCAGTGTTGCATCATCATCATCAGGGCTTATGTAAAGTAGGTCACTGCAGCCCCCCTCCTGCCCCGTTCAGCCAGTTAGCAGCTCCGTCCGTCTGATTGGTGCCGTTAGCACTGAGCGGCTAATTACCGCTGCCTTGTTAGTCCCTCTGCACCGGCTGAGGCTGGGTTTCAACAGATGGGCGCTGATTAGGAGCTCTATACACACTCATACACACATGCACACACACTTTGAGATGATGTATCCTCTTACCTGGTCAGCACACTGCATGTTTTCATAAATAATAAATGAATGGTGGTAAAAAGAAAGGACACAAGTCTCCACCCATATATGGTTTTCGACAACTTGTATGACCAGCATACTATCTGATGCCGTCCTCCGGCTTGATAAAAAAGGGGCTTCTGTTATTTCATACATGATATTGGAGACTCCTTCCATTGGAGACTCCTCCTGCTAGAGACTCCTTCTACTAGAGACTCCTGACACTGTTGACTCCTTCTATGGGAGACTCCTTTCAATGGTGTCCCCTTCCACTAGTGACTCATTCTTCTAAAGACTCCTTCTACTAAAGATTCCGTCCACTCAAGACTCCTTACAATGGTGACTCCTTCCACTGGAGACTCCTTCTACTAAAGACTCCTTCTACTAAAGACTCCTGACACTGTTGACTCCTTCCATGGGAGACTCCTTTCAATGGTGTCCCCTTCCACTGGTGACTCCTTCTACTAAAGACTCCTTCTACTAAAGACTCCTTCTACTAAAGATTCCGTCTACTCAAGACTCCTTACAATGGTGACTCCTTCCACTGGTGACTCCTTCTACTAAAGACTCCTTCTACCAAAGACTCATTATACTCACGACTCCTTACAATGGTGACTTCTTCCACTGGTGACTCCTTCTACTAAAGACTCCTTCTACTTAAGACTCCTTCTACTAAAGACTCCTTCCACTGGTGACTAATTCCACTGGTGACTCCTTCTACTAAAGACTCCTTCTACTAAAGACTCCTTACAATGGTGACTCCTTCCACTGGTCACTTTTTCTACTAAAGACTCTTTCTTCTAAAGACTCTTTCTTCTAAAGACTCCTTCTACTAAAGACTCCTTCTACTAAAGACTCCTTACAATGATGACTCCTTCCACTGGTCACTATTTCTACTAAAGACTCCTTCTACTAAAGACACCTTACAATGGTGACTTCTTCCACTGGAGACTCCTTCTACTAAAGACTCCTTCTCCTGGAGACTACTTCCACAGGGACTCCTTCTATTTGAAAACCTTTCCACTAAGGACACCTTCCAATAAAGACTCCTTCCACTAAAGAGACTCTTTCTACTGAAGGCTCCTTTTACTGGAGACTCCTCCTGCTAGAGACTCCTTCTACTAAAGACTCCTTACAATGGTGACTCCTTTCACTGGTGACTTCTTCTACTAAAGACTACTTCTACTGGAGACTCCTTCCACTTGTGTCTCATTCGATGGAGACTTCTTCTATTGGATACTCCTTCCACAGGGGACACCTTCTACTCAAAACGTTTTCTACTAAGGACACCTTCCAATAAAGACTCTTTCCACTAGAGACTCCTACTACTATAGACTCATTCTACTGGAGACTCATTCTACTATAGACTTTCTACTATCCACTAATAAATCCTTCCATTGAGGACTCTTTCCATTGGGGACTCCTTTCACTAAAGACACCTTCTACTGGAGACTCCTTCCACTGGCTACTCTTTCTACTTACGACTCCATACACTGGAGACCCCTTCCACTAGAAACTCGGTCTACTAGGGACTCAAACAACTAGAGATTCCATCCAATAGAGACACCTTCCACTAAAGAATCCTTTCACTGGAGACATATACACACACACACACACACACACACACACACACACACACACACACACACACAAAACCATCACAAAATTTAACCTATTTCATAATAGCATTATGTAACCTGCACACTGCTCTTGCATCTGTGCTGCACAAGGGCCCTGGTGCTGAAC